>MUZH01003214.1:0-10477 GCA_003012965.1 Juglanconis oblonga
GAAATAGGTAGGGCGATAAACGCTAGCAGCTGCTAACTCGCTAAGTAATATTAATATACTAATTTTCTATTTTCTCCTTAATATACTTAGAAATCCTAGGAAAAAAAATTATATTAATATATTTTAGTATATAAAATAGTTATATATTAAATTATTTCCTTATATTTCGAGGTTCTAGGTAATTATAATAGAAAAAGAAGACCTAATAAATACTAGTATTCTTATAAATTTAGAAGGGGGTTTGCTACCGAAGTTTTGCCGAAAATTTATTCTATTAACCCTAAAATATTATAACCTCTCTATTACGATTGCTCTACTTAAATTTATAAGCCTAATGCCTTATCCTTGCTAGTTTTATATCGTCTATAGCACTATTCTATTATATAGCCTTTATAAGAGTATCTGTAAGGATCTTTAGCATTATATTAATAACCTTAATTATAAATTTCCCCTTAAACCGCTTCTGAAGATCTCTCGAGGCCCTATTAACGTTAATCGCGCCTATAGGGTTTAATAACGACTGGGCACCTAGCTAGATGCTTCTCCCGATAAACGCCTAGTTAGATTCCTTCCCTATCCTGCTAGTCTTGGCTATAATTATAGGAGGATCGCCTTTATTACTATTGCTAGTATTATCGCTATTAGTAATAGTATCTGGGTTAAATAGGTCTTGCCTGCTACCTCTCCCTTTCCCCTTCTTGCTACTATAAGCTTAACTGACTATATCCTTACCTATAGGCTCGCTCTCGTTATTATTATCCTTATTATCCTTATTATCCTCGTTACCTTTGTTACCCTCGTTACCCTTATCTGTAGAGATTGGGTCGATATTTTCACCTATAGCTAAGCTGCTTAGGTAGATTATCTTATATAGAGCTCTGCCTTCTAGCTTCTTTAAGCGGACTTAGTCGCCTTTAGGGCAGGCAATATGCTAAGCATCGAACTGCTTGTCTATAGCGTAGACCCTATCGTTATCCTTGTAGTACTATAAGCTAGAGTACTGCTTAAGGAAGGTTAGTATTTAGTTATACTATATACCCTCTCTCTTCTACTTAGTATAGACCTTCTTCTTATCCTAGGCATACTCTAGGAAGCCCTCTATTATAATAGCGACTATCTTATCCTAGATGGGGGTCTAGAACTTCTTATTAGATATATCTATTAAGTTATAGACCCTGTATTATCTAAGGCCCTTTATAAAGGTCTTATATATCTCGTCGGTATACCGGATAGAGGTTTTCAGCCTTGATAGCTTTATCTGCGATTTCTTAGTATTTTAGCGCTTCCTCGGCTTTGTAGCCGTAGCAGGATAAGGGCGTTTTCTAACTGCCTGCCTAATAGTAGTAAGGGCAGCCTATATAGCTATGATAGCTTTATAAGGCATCGCCGGAGCAGTCTTTATAGGGTTGCTATTATACGCTCTAAGCGGTAGCTACTCCTTAATAAGAGGGTCGTTATTATAGAGCTATTAGTCGATAGTATTACTAATACCCTCCTTTTAGCTAGGGGTAACGGTATAATCTAAGGATAGCGGCTATGAGACTTATTAGGTATTAATAGCGGCTTCTATCTGCCCGAGGGCATTGTTATCGCTAGCGGTTATTATTATAATATTATCGTAAGTACTTATAATAATAGTTAATATATTATTATCTACGGCTAATATCGATTTAGGTAGGCGTAACTAGCAAATTTTATATTACTAGAGACTGTATATACGAAGCTTATGTATATACGGACTAAACTATTAAAAGAGGAAGGCGGTAAGGGCATCCGGACGATTGGTAATAGGCACTCCGCGATAAGGGGGCTTTACGAGGTATAAGCGATTATTATGGGTTATATATGCTAATTTGTCGATCCTCGAAGTTACTCCCACGCGAACTTTGGGCTGGATTTCCCACGAGCCGATCGGGGCCTGAAGCTCGAGATTCCCAAACGCTGTGGATCTTCAATTGAACACAGGCATTAGGCAGACATACATACTAGTACTAATTAGGAAGGCGGTTAGCAGCTAGTGGCAGAACTGGGCTAGCC
This sequence comes from Juglanconis oblonga, assembly GCA_003012965.1. Lineage (NCBI taxonomy): Eukaryota > Fungi > Ascomycota > Sordariomycetes > Diaporthales > Juglanconidaceae > Juglanconis > Juglanconis oblonga. The sequence continues at coordinate 2,038 of MUZH01003214.1, forward strand.
TTCATATAGGGCAGCCACTGCTACTACTTTCGTACCTACTCTTTCTAATAGATAATGACTACCCTTAACATCTTTCTAGGGCCGTTAGTAAGAAATTTAGCAGAGCGGCCGATTTATTTTACCCCCTTTTCACTATTATCTAAACGTTTATTCACTATTAACGTAAAACCTTATCTGATTAGACTGTCCGGATCCTAGTGATTATAATGTCTAAGCGCGGGTTACCTGTAGGTTCCTATAGGTTCCTATAGGTAGGTAATTCCTAGGCCTAGTCGCCTGTAGAACAGCACTTACGCGTTGCGCAAGCACCTCTGACTTTGAATATCCTCACTATAAATGACTCTAATATTAGGGCACTCCGATCTCCCACCATTCCTTTGGTGTCAAACGGCTGCATTGAGTGTTGGTGTGTCGTTGCTGTATAATGTCTTTAAATGCTGCGATAGGGGTTGATTAACTCGCAAAGTAATTCAATATACAAGTAACGGTGCTCTTAGTGGCGGGCCACTCGAAACGCATCTACCGGGGCTTCGGTTATCTCTTATCTGCTTACATACTCGTACTCCTGCAGCCCCGGCGGACATCCGGAGCCCGATCTGAATATCTCAAGCTGACAAGCGCGTGCGCGCATCGCAAGAATGAATCATCTCTTCATCCCCTTCGATCTCTGCGCCCAAAATGCGCCTCTATGCTATAGGGGACCTCCACCTCAGCTATCTAGCGAACCGCAACCTGTGGTCTGAGCTCGATCTCCACCTCGACGATGGTTTAATTCTCTGCGGGGACCTGGGTGAGAAACTAGAACATCTCACGCTGGCCTTCTCTACCGCCACCAGGTGTTTCAAAAAGGTCTTCTGGTGCCCCGGAAATCACGAGCTCTACACCCTCGCTTCGCCCTCTGAGCCCGCACTAAGAGGCGAGGAGAAGTACGATGAGTGCGTCGCCCTTGCGCGGCGATATGGTGTCCTGACCCCCGAGGATGACTTCTTCGTGTGGGAGGGGGATGGAGGGCCTGTGTTGATCGCCCCCATTTTCACCTTGTACGACTACAGCTTCCGTCCGGACCACCTCAAGACCAAGGAGGAGGCTATCAAATGGGCAGAGGAGGCAGACACCGTCGCCACGGACGAGTTCATCCTGCATCCTGATCCGCATCCTTCTCGCGAGGCCTGGTGTGAGGTCCTTGTCGAAAAGTTCCAGACAAAGCTGCAGGCTGCCCTGGAAAGGGATATGCCCTTAATCATCGTCAATCACTGGCCTTTGAGGGAGGATCTCGTCACCATACCACGGGTGCCGAGATTCAGCTTGTGGTGCGGGACCAAGAAGACCGAGGACTGGCACACGCGCTACAACGCGAAAGTCGTAGTCTCTGGCCATCTGCATGTGCGACGAACGGACTGGAAGGATGGTGTCAGGTTCGAGGAGTGTAGTCTGGGTTATCCGAGGCAGTGGGAGGAGGTTATCAAATCCGGTAAAGACATCAACTCGTTGCTGCGAGAGATTCTTCCTGGGCCACCTCAACCCGAGTCCGGCGGGGCGCCGACGCAGTGGAGGAGATGGGGATGAAAGCGGCCTCAACTCTCCTTCTCTCAGATCGCCAGTCCTCTTTGGGCTGAACCACACCTAACTCCTTGTCATACTGTCCTATGTTGCTTCTGGGACTATATGCTCCCATTGGCCGGGCTTGAGCTGTTGCTCAAATAATCAAGCAGACTCTGCCATCAGCTTATACGAGACTACCCGCAAGAAATGATCCTAAGAACAATTATCTTGAAGAACTGTATCCAGCGGTCCTAGAAGAGGTCACGGTATTCGTATGGCGATATCCCAGTCTGACTGGGGCTAGGTAGGTAAGGTGACGTCTGCTGTTGCTCCTACCGGCCTCTCTACGATGCAGTTTCTATGCAATGATAATCTCTGTACAAAGACAGTCTCTCTGTCATGACGGTCTTTTCGTTATGATAGCCTCCCTAATATGAAGGTCTTTTTACAATAACTCAGATCTGCGTTTCGTAAAGTTTTGCAATACTACCTTATTACTATTCTTTTCATTGTCGAGGTGCTATCGTAGCTGCTATCAATAGATCCTTTTTATCATCGGGCTACGTGCCACTCTACTTAATGCTGCCCTACCTGTAAGTAAGCTGCTCCTGTCCCTACACGGCCCCATCATCCTTACTAAGATCCGTACGCGTCACATCTCGATATACGTCGGAAATGCATGGCAGTACAACTTTGCAACACCCGCGGGCGGACTCGTTGATTGGACAAGAAGTCCAGAATCTGATATTCTGATAGGGCAACACCTGGCTTCCTTCTGGATGACTCAGCAAGACCCCTGGATCTCAACGTCCAGTCCTTTGTCGAAGAAAAGCAACGAGCCACACCTCACACAGCAACGCGCAGAATTTGTTGCATTTGAACCAGTCTTCGGTCTTTCAGGCGCATGAAGATCATCGTGAACAAACACTGGAGGCAATTTGACTCGTTCTCTGCCAGCCGGCCGCGCTCAGAACCCTGTCAGTCAGTTGTTAGTGGGGTTCTTCAATACCAGTGTCAGAAATTTTTTTCCAGTCCAATTTTCGAGTGAACGTGGCAACCCATGCAACTGTGACAGGCGCGCCAGCCTGGATTCATATTTAATTGATGCAAACGCCTGCTCAATTCACCCTTCGCCCTTGACAGACATTTCAACCTCCTCCCTTCTCTCCTCTCTGCCTTCCTACCGCCGCCATCTGCATCTGAAAGAGAGCAGTCTCACACGACACCCTCCCATCTACAATAACATCACCAAATATGTCTGCCACCGAGGACTTCGTCATCGACCCGGCTGCCGTCAGGGAGCTGCAGCTCATCGAGTCCAGCCTTTCGGAGGTCGACACCGAAATCACCGCCAAACAGTACCTGATGAGCAAGGACATCCTCGCCGCGCGTCAAAACACCATCAACAAGATCCCCGCCTTCTGGGCCGTCGTCTTCGACCACGCCTCTTCTGAGCTTGAGGCGGCCATCACCGGTAACGACCTAGACGTCTTCACCAAGGCGCTGAAGGCCGTCGAGGTCGACCGCCCCGAGATCCCCGCCTCGGCCAGCGTCTCGCAGGTCGGCCTCGCCAACTTCGGCGAGCCCCGCTCCGTCACCATCCGCTTCCACTTCGCCGAGAACGAGTGGATCGCCGACTCGCTGCTCGAGAAGACCTTCTACTACCGTTACGGCAAGGACGGCTCCGCGGGGCTCGTGTCCGAGCCGGTGCGCGTCAGCTGGAAGGCCGGCAAGGACCTCACCGAGGGCCTGACCGACGCCGCGTACGCCTTCTGGGCCGCGCAGAAGCAAAACCCCACCCAGCACCTCGACGGCGTCCTGGTCGGCGACGCGCGCAAGGCCCGCGACGCCCAGGCCCGTGAGATGCCCGAGTACAAGGCGCTCAAGGAGAGGCTCGAGAACGTCAACGTCGGCGCCATCTCCTTCTTCAACTTCTTCAGCTACCGTGGCCGCTGGACTTCTGCCGCTGAGAGCGTCGAGGCTAAGGCCGAGCTGATGGCCAAGCGCCAGGCGGCGCTCAACGGCAACATCGTCGAGGAGGAGGATGATGAGGATGAGGACGAGGATTTCCCCGAGGAGGACGTGGAGACGTTCCCTGCTGGTCATGAGGTGGCTGTGTCGATTGCTGAGGATATCTTCCCCAGCGCCATTGACTACTTTATGGCCGACACGATCGATAGCGATGATGAGCTGGATGGTATCGAGATCGACGACAGCGATGAGGAGGACGATGATGTTGAGATGTCCTAGGAAGGGCACAGCAAGAGGAGTGCAAAAATTCGGCGAGCTTTCGGGATGGGCTTGGGAACGTCATGATCACCAATAAGATACCACTTGAATTCAAATTTCCTATGCATACAATGTCTTGAAGGGTACGGCAAAGAATGAATGGTATGTTGCTCCTTGCATCTGTATCACTATAGTCTGATGCTCAGTGTGCTGTCGATGGCCATTGACTGCTAACCACTGGAACTGTGATTCAGCGTCAAGAAGACCTTCCTCCATCCTCTCCTTCATCTGTCCATGATTGGCCTCCAATCATCAGTGATTAAGAGGCATTGCCTTGTTGCCGAGGTTGTTAACTGTTGACAATGAAGTTGCCCATTATGTCCTGTGGCAGCATAATCTACCTCCAACCCCCCAGGTTGTGGCTGTACTCTTCGTGCAGATGTTCCTTGTCTGGGCATGCACATGTGGGGACAAGGTACCTAGGGCACAAGGTAAGTAACAAGACTGTAAAGGGCAGGTAGTGAGCAAGTTAAGCGATGGTGGATAAGCTAGAACATGTGTGCCAAGATACTTGGGGGGGGGGGGTGAGCGGCCGTGATTCGCATCGCAATCAAAGCCAGCCAGTGACTCACCTCTTCCGCAAGATTATGGAGCAGGTCGACGGGAGCCATCCTTCACACTGTCACCGATTCCTTTTGAACAGCAATAATAGATACCAATTTGGAGCCAAAACAGATCAAACAACCATATGCTCCCTGCAGGAAGATAAATGTAGCTTAAGGAGGAAAGGAACACTCCATCTGGTAGTAAACTGGTATGCAGTGTTCGATCTTTCGATAGGAACGGAGAGACACTCATTCCCGCAGCGCATTAGAAATTTCCCATTGCACATCCTTCCTGATAATCATATCCTCGCTGCCGCTTATGCTGCCGCAATATTCATCATCACCTGACCTAGTATTGCTCCGGTTCCCGCCAGAAATAACCGTCTCAGTGTGAGCTTGATCGCCCCTCCAGTCTGAAGTGAGCTCATGGGAAGATGGATAGCCTGAGTGTATCTCGGCTCTCGGGGTTGGCATGCTTCCGATAGTCTGTAATGCATAGACGTTGGTTGCTGCTAACGTGCGACGAGAAGCGTGCGTCTTCGTCCCAAAGCCCATATTCATGCCGAGAGAACTAATGAAATGCTTCATGTTCGGAATGGTAGCAGAGACCAGAGACCAAATCAGTAGGGCCTGTTGGAGCATAACCTCATTTGTGACGGTGAACTGAGGTTCCTTGCTTCCGACATAATGTTCAGAATAGAGAAGATGGATCATGGATAAAACAATCAACGGCAGACGAAAAGAGAACGCAATGAAGACCTGGAGCTTCGAGCCGATCGACAAATTCAAGTGTAGCAAGACTATCACAGGAAGCAGTACGATAGCAGCTTCAGTAAGGATATCGACTGCTGTGATGGCCAACCAGCGTGTATACTTTGTCCAATGTTAATATTCTCGCGTAATTCTAGGAGTGGTTAAACCAGGGGCATGTACCTGTCCCTGGCAAAGCGTCACGCTATGCGTTGTCAATGTCTCGGCAGAGTCGCAGTTTACAGCCAGTCCAACGACAGAGCAAACGCCCCAAAGAGCGCAAAGGGAAACAAGGATCCAGCAAGCTATCCAAGTTCTACCTCTGTCCACTGTAAAGATACGGAAAATTAAGGCTACTACCGAGCACTTTGCGAGGGATAGAACGATGACGGAAAGAATCTCGGAACTGAAAAACATCTTTGTGATTGCTCATTAGCAGGGATCAAATGTAACAAGTTTGAGTTGTCTAAATTTGGGTCTTACCTTTCCAGAAGTATGCCACTGAGTGGTAGTAGTGATTGTGTTGAACTTGCCGAGGCCATTGTGGAGTGCAACGAATATGAGGGCTGACTGTACAAGCAGGAAAATCTAGAATGAGACGTGAGTGAATGCGTCTCTGCTACATACTGCGCAGATGGGAAGGAGACAGATCGTAGGAAGTCTGACTTACCAGAGCCACGTAGAAGAGGCCGTCTTCGATACCAAAAACTCGCTTTTTGATCTGAGCTCTGACTGCAGCAGTCAAAAGACTGTACAAGACTGCAAGAATAGTCATGATCCAGAGATTACCAGCATGGTCATCCTCAAGGATGGGTGACACTCGCGAGGCGGAGTCGCTGGGTACCAAGCTTGCCATCTATGATGTGATTTGCTCCCGGGCTGCAGACAGGCCTCTGGAAAGTTCGAAAACTCCGTGTAAGCTAAGCGACAAGTCGATAATATTTAAAACCGGGTATCTTCGGTTATATATACATTATCCGACGCATTTGCCATCTGGGATATTTCTGGGAATATTTTTCGTATATGCAGGCATCAGATTTCGACAGGCCAACCGCCGGCTCATCTTCGCTACCGACCTGCGAAATACATAGGTATCTAGAATTTCAGCTAGACATTAAACTCATCATAAACTATTTACTATTGAAATCACCCTACTTAATATGACAGGACAGCCTCGAGATTAATGCAAGTTGGAACTGCTAGGGTGACGTTCATCAATATCCCAAGTCTCCCAACGGGCTTCATCCTTTTCCCCTGTTTCAAGGCTTCCCAGGTCATCTAACAACCCCCATGTTTCTGAACTAGAGACTTATTTGTGGAAAACCGCTATTTTGTTGGTTCCGTGTCGCAATTGCAACCCAGGCTGTGACCCACTGCTGATCTCGCCTCGGCGCACACGTACCTACACAGGTACCTAGGTCCAGGCAAAATGGCGCGTCTCCCGTAATAGCCTTTTGAACTGTATCTAGAAGTTCATTGGGCCTATGATATCAGAAAAGCTCAAAACTTGTCAGTCTTTATATACTAAGTAAGCTGGTAGATAGGCAGGAATAGCTTTGAAAAGCCCCTAGTCAAGACTGTGGCGTACGCGCGTCACTAGACATGTCTTAGGTTGCGCGTCAAGTCGTTTGACGACGCTGTACTGGAACGCGGAGTGGCCCGTCGTCTTCAGCCACCATATAGGTACTCTCTATGGAGTACTATGGTACCTATAAATCTACACTACAGCAGAATTCCTCGGCAAGACGGTAACGAAACTCATTGGGCCGGGTAGACAATCCGGTTCTCCGCTTTCAGCTGCTCCATATCTTTTCTGCAGTTGGTATGTCTTTGCAGCACCCCTTTACTTGAAAGAGCCAATCGGTCAACCACGATGAAGATCAGGGTTGGAAAAGATCCCGCCTAAAGCTCCAGGATAAGCGTCCTCGGGCGCTAAGCAATAATAGCACTGGGCAGTATGCATGTGGTCGCCCATTGTGCTGCATGCGTGAGCTTCAGGGCAATACTCGCTTTTCTCTCTTGCAGCCCGCGTGGAGGCGGTCAAACTTGCATTCATACGCTGTAATCGATACTAGGCCTGAATCCGATAACATGGTCTAGAGAACGTTACAGGCTCAATAAGTATCCACTTCGTCCCTTGGATGTCGTTCGATGGGTGCATGTGTTGGGTTAGGCATATTGCAACCACAGGGAATTGGATGTGTCATTTTTTATTTCGTCTTTCTGAGTGCTCGTTTTTCCCAGTCCTCAGGTTCCAACCCAAGTCGTCCGAGCTATGCTTCTGCCTTGATTTCTAAGAGCCCTTCTACAATAGGCCACAGAGCTGTGACAATATCGTTTTCTCTCAAAAGTGCTCATGGCTGGAGACAAATCCAACGGGCCCGACCCTGGGCTGGTTATCTCTGATTGTGAGGTGGAGGACCTTGGACATGGCACCAACGAAAAGAAAGCTACAGCTGACGATCGTGCCGATATGTGGCGGTTGGGAAAAACACAAGAGCTTACGGTCAGTCCCCTTAAGGTACCTGGTCTTTGTTACACCTCGTACTACTTTGCTGACGCGGCCTGGGTGTAGCGGAACTTTGGCCTGGTCTCGATATTCGGATTTTCCATGGTTCTCATGGCCTCTTGGGAGGTCGCACTCGATGTCGCCACAATTGGTCTTACCGATGGCGGAACAGGTGGCATGATTTGGATCTTTTTCATTGTCTGGCTTGCATTTCTGATGGTAAACACCTCGATGGCTGAAATGGGCTCAATGTGAGTCTTCCCTTTCAATGCTGATAGAGGACTCAGACCAGACACAGCCAGCCCCCACTTTGTCCTCGTCCGCCTCATTCACCTTCCCACTCTTTCTGTCCTCTTTCTTCCACCGGCCTCTGGCTAAACTTCTGTATAGGGCTCCAACGACCGGTGGGCAGTATCACTGGGTATCTGAGTTCGCTCCGAGACAGCACCAAAAGTTCCTCAGTTATCTCATGGGCTGGTTCTGTGTTCTCGGATGGCAAGCCGGAGGTGCGGCCACAGCGTATTACGCAGCCACTCAAATTCAAGGACTCGTTGTCCTGAATTATCCGGACTACGTTTTCGAACAATGGCACGCTACACTGCACCAGTCGATCTCCCACTCTCAGCTACCCTCCTGTATTTCCTCCCACCAACAACACTCTCATAATTCCTTTTCCCTCCCTCTCTCTTTTCTCTCCCCTCTCCCCTCTCTTCCCTTCCTCTCCTTCTTCTCCCCTCTCCTCCTTTTCTCCCCTTTCCTCTCTCTTCTCCCCCTCTCTCTCTTCCTCCCTTTTCTTCCCCCCTCC
>MUZH01003215.1:0-10505 GCA_003012965.1 Juglanconis oblonga
AGTAGGTAGTACCTAGACCAGTGATGTGGCACTAGTGGCAGGATGCCGTTAGCAATTCTTCGCATATCCTGCTGGAAAGTTGACTGACGATGTCGCGCTGGAATGGCTGTTTGGAAGCGCCCGTGGCTGCCCGAGCGAATCAGTGACTATGAACGGGTGGCAGCGAATAATGAAAGGCTAAACTAAATAAAACAGTGAATTATTTAACATGAAAGTATAGCGGTATGCCTAATATAGTAACCAGTACAGTGATAATATAAAAATTCATGAAGATTCGTATTTTGTAAGTCTGACTTAAGCGGATGTCAGCAGTTAAGTTTACAATATAATTCCAAAAGCAATTGGTTTTTCAACAGTAAAGCGTAGTAGTCTGCCTAGTATAGTGGTCAGTACACCACGTTGTGGCTAATTGGTCTTGAACGATCATAAGCAATTCCGTGGAAACCCATGTTCGATTCATGGGGCAGACAGATTTTTGTGTCGTATTGCAATGCGCGATCGTTGTATACTGGAGTTATTCATTTTATTTATTTTTCTTTAATTTCCCTCTCCCTTTCCCTTTTTTCTTTTATGCTCGTGAGCATCTCGTGGCATCTTCAAAGATTACTTACGTAAGATGTTCTTACGTCACTACCTGAACCCTTTCCACCTTCCTTACTTACCCTTGCAAGCGCTCCTCCTCTTTTTCTTCCTCCCTACTTACTCCTATGCTTCCTTTTTCGTCTTTCTTCTTAAGCAGATCCTAATGTGCAGGTAAATGGGTGATGATGATGATGATGATGATGGAGGAGGATTCCTGGAGGAATCTAAACCCTCCGCCCGGGCCGGGCGAAATCGTCGTGTGCCAGCCGCTCCTTTCCACTAATTTAGTGTCCCTCCATGTGAAGGCGTAGGGCGCCTGGGCCAATGTAGTACTGGAAGGAGCGATAGAGGGACGGCGGGGCATAAACAGAGAAATCCGGGCGGACCCGGACAAAGACTTAGATTCTTCCCTCATCATCAATTTATCACAATTTAGCTGGCCCAACAACACCAGCTAGGGAGCATCGGCGGCCCCCTCTTTTCTGTACACAATAGACTAGGAGGAAGGGCTTGATAAGATTGCAAAAAAACAAAAAACAAGAGAACAGATTCCCGCAAGGTGCTAACGAGTATCTACTGATGCCCAAGGTATTTCTCAGCGATCGTCTCGTAGCCTGTGCTGTCCCTTTGCTGGAGCCCACTCCCATTCCGATGATCATGTCCTATAAAATAATCTTCCATGGGATATCCCCCTGTGTGATAATCTTTCCATGTGACAGTCTCCCATGGCATAGTCTCCCGTGGGAGAATCTCCTACCCAATGGGATAACCCCCTTCGAGGGATGCCTTTGTCTGCGCGGTAGAACGCGTTTCATATGCAACACCGTATCACAGATCGCGCACGGTTGACGACTGTCAAACTTTCATTACTCCCTAGACCCCATGATATGCGGCCTTAGTGGCCAAGCCCTTGATGCTCCGTAACTCCCCCGTGACGTGAAATGCAATCCCACGGGTGAGGACGCGCGACACGATCAAGCATTGGGGCGCGTCGCCTTGCGTGGCCGAGAAATCGAGATGGTATCACTGATGCTTTTGGATCCGGTCCATCCCAAACGCCGTTCACATAATCACCTCGCAGGATACATCCTGTTTACAGTTGTCAGCCCTTGCAAAACCTCAGTGGGATTCGTCGAGACACTTACCCGCTTCAACTCCTTGTAGGGCAAGCAGACGCAGTTCTGCACGCGCACCTCATCGTTGACACCACACTCCTTCCCCAGGATCGTGACAGCCTGTACCTTCACACCGTTCTTTACGATGCTGGTGGAGTGGCTGGTCACTGGTGTCGGGGTTCCCTCCACTCGGGCCCAGGCGCCGACCTTGCTGTTCCAACCAACGATGGAGTACAGGACACAGGCATCGTGCTTGATCTCCGAATCCTCCAGGACGATGGACTCCTTCACACGAGCGCCACGACCGACGTTGGCGCGAGGGCCGATGGAGACGTTGGGGCCCAGCTTGGCGGTGGGATCGACGTGCGCTGTGGCATGGATGAATACGGGAGGGATGATGTTGGCGGAGGGAGTAGCAAGCTCCGTGGAGGCGTTCTGCCAGGCCTGCTGCAGGTATAGGGCATTGGCGGGGACGGCAGAGCCGGCGGTCTTGATCTGACGCCAGAAATCCTTGGTCTCGTACACGAAGAACTGCTTGCTGTCGGCCATGTCACTCAGTATGTCCTGCTCAAGGCGGATGATAGGGTTGCTGCTATCGTCGTCGTCCTCCTGGTCATAGATGTACGAGCTCTCGAGGTTCTCGGAGCTGGGGTAGCTGGCCAGGCGGGGACGGTCGGCGCGACGCTTAATCGCGCTCTTGATGGAGGGAAATATGGCGTCCGTGCTGAACAAGTAGACGCCGCAGTTGATCAGGTTGCTGACGTGGCCCTCGGGCTTCTCGACGTAGTGCAGCACGCGCTTGGTATGGCTGTCGCTCACGATGCAGCCGAAGTTTGTAGCGGCGTCGTCGTTGACGCGGGTGCCGAGGATGACGGCCTCCGCGTACTTTTCGGAGTAGAGCTTGAGCATCTCGTTCAGGGGGAAGGAGCAGCAGACGTCGGAGTTGAGGACGAACAGGCGCTCGGGCTTGCCCTTGAGGATCGCATCGCGGAAGTGGTAGAGGCCGCCGGCGGTACCGAGGGCCTGGTACTCGCGCAGATATTTGATGGAGAGGTTGGGGAAGGCCACGGAGGCGTCCTTGATGAAGTCGCGGAAGACGGACTCGTCGTAGTAGCCGATGAGGTAGACCTCATGGACGGAGGGGACCTTGGAGATGGCGGTCAGGCAGTGGTAGATGATGGGGTGGCCAGCGACATCGAAGAGGGGCTATATAGGAGCATGTGGTTAGTAATGGAGGGCCGTTCTTGCTCCAGGGACAAGGAGGAGGGGCAGCGACTGCCAGCCAAGTTCTTCCTGGCATCGAGTTGTTGCAGCATTGGGAGAGTGGGACACAGACCTTGGGCACGTCGAGGGACAGAGGGCGGAATCGGGTACCACGGGATGCGCCGCCAACCTGGGAAGGGGAAGATGGTCAGATTCAGCTGTTCTATGGCGTCCAGCATATGGCGCATGGAAACCAGAAGTGGTGACAAGTTGAGGGGCTCACCAGGATGACGGCCTTGGTGGCACCATGGACATCGCCGTTGGCCTTGGGCCTGTGAGGCACCTGGAGCGGCATGTTGGCTCAATGGGAAGACAAGGAAGAAACCTTATTGAGCCAGAATTGAGCCAGATGTCGTGAAAAAGCAGTAGGCAGTGAGGAACAGAGAAGTGGTGAGTGGTGGGAGGTCTGTTGACTGTTGTCTGAGCAGCGTGCAAGTGGAAAGCTGGCTTGTTGATGGTCAATCTAGGAAGTTGGGGTCACAGACTTGAACCCCAGCACCCAGCGTCTATGCCTGTGTCCCTGCAGCTGATCATCTGTGTCCGGGTCTTGGCACGCTAACCCCAGCCCGTCCATCCTGGGCCCCACCCCTGACTGCAACTTTTGTCTCCATCACCATATCTCTCTCAGTGATGTCACACCCCAAGGCCGCCCATGAGAGAGCAACTTCAGGCCAGAGAACAACAAAATATTGCTCATTAAAGAGTATGGCTCTCATCCAATACTGATGAACACTGGTTGCACATGACTATCTTACAATACTATTGGCTGATGCCCAGGTGGCTCTGCAATATCCCCCCTCTCGAGGTCACTGGTGGGTGCTTTTATGGCTCAATTCACCTGGACTTCTGGGAGGAGATTTTACGCATTCATCCGGAGCCTGAAGCAATCTAAGCTTCGATATCATATCTAGACAACCGTACTGATGAGGTTCTTCAGCTACCATTTAGTGCGGATACAATGCCACCTTACTTTACCTACCTAGGTACATGGACCCCCCCTCCCCCCGGGCCTCGCCTTCCCGCTCTCAGCATATCCTCTCCCAAGGAGTCAGGGAACCGTACCTTAGGTACTTGACCTTAGCTATTGAGAGTATATGTCTCCTTGGATGACTGGGGATGGCTGCAGGTCCAACCTTGAACGAATGCAAAAGAAAATCGCAGTCTTTGGCATTTCGCGGCGGCGGCTCGATCCCCAAGACCCCCTGCGCAGGATCGACGTGGCCGTGTTCGAAGCGGATATGACCGTCAACGTCACGAGCGCGCTGGTGGCGGTGCAGCTTGCGGTGGAGGGGTTCGAGAAGCTGCCCGCCGCAAGCAGGAAGGTGTTCTTCTACACGGGTAATGCGCTCAACGCGCGGCCGTGGCCTGTCGTGCTGACTTTTGGGATGGGCAAGAGCGCTGCGGCGCATATGGTTCGGAATTTGAGCGTGGCGTATGCGGGGCGGGGGGATCGGTGAGTGTCTGTCGTTGGGCCTGGGAGGTGCGGGAATGGTTGACTGACAAGCGTGCAGGTTCTAGTACGTGGATGAGCGTTCGGTGGATGGGAGGGCCACGAAGCAGTTAATACGTGGTGATGCGGGGGCGGAGGTGTGTGTTTACTTGGTGGAGGCGGAGGCACAGGGTCCATGGCATTATACCTTTGTGAAAGACAGAGGGTATGTGGATTTCCATGCTGAGGATCGTGTCGCCGATGATGTCTGATAGGTGCAGTGGATCATTGTCTCTACTAAGGGAGGAAGAGTATGGGTGATCTGGACGAGAATTGAGAACGAGTTAACAATATCGGATTGTTTAGAGGCTCACCCTCATCTGCCAGCATTTTGAAATCGACGCCGTCGGCTGGCTGTTCCGACCGGCGATGGTGCATATCGTGCTCACAGGCCAGAACTGACTTTGAGAGTGGAAGTTGGAATATGCCCACATAGGAGAAGTAATGAAGTGGTGAAATGTTCCAGGGTGCACACTGATCTCAGCTTTCACCCTTAATATCAACCAATTGACTCTCCTATTTCATGGCATTAGTCACGATATATAAATTTATATAGTATAGCATAGACTGTACTCTCTGGTATATCCATACCTAGGTCGCTACTGCTTAGTAAGTTAGCGCCCTAACTATTCTGAATACCTGACCCTGTGCAGTAGGTGTGCAGATACCATGTCTCCATGCGATCTTTGCTGCAGATACTGAATCTAATCCTTGAGAATGATGCATGCAATTTGCTTCTTCCAGGACCCGGACTCACTTTGCAATATCAAATTCACATCACCTCGTACTATCTTGGTTGGGGGTGGTGAATGGCAGGTGCTAGGGGTCTGGCAGCTTGGGTCTCCACTTTTCCCCCCAGCCACATCATTTTTCCAAGCCGCATTGTCACATGCGCCCTGCACCTCAACTTCTCTGTCTTCCAATAGGCTCTGCTAAGCTTTCGCCCTTCAGCCCACCCATTCTTTAACAGAACCTGACATTTCGTGAGAGCGTCAGGAGAACTACTCCAAAGTTCCGATCTTGAAACTCGCCCGGGTCTCACTCCTTCACCACCATTCTCTTTCTCGATCACCACCTTCTTTTCTCTCACCCTCTCCTCTCTCTTTCTTTTTCCCTTCACGTATCCGTACTCGCCTCTTCTGCCGTTTCTACTTAGCATCATACCTTCCACCAGTTACAGCTTCTTGTCTTGACCCGACCTCTCCATTTGGAAGTCCAACGTTTTCGAATTGGCCAGTTTGGAGGCTATCTTGTACTGCACACTACTACTGTGGCTCATCTTCGTTCAGCCTGCCCACCACGACGTTGGATCTCGGCGGAGCCGGTTCTCAAGGTCGGGACCCACCTCCTACACGTGGGCTACCCAGGTATCCTCATTTTGCCCCATTGGATCTCACATGCTCATCCAATCTGACCATCATCTCAGTTTCACAGCCCACAACGCCCTCATCTTGAACATGCCCCGTATCAAGCCAGAGCCTGGCGCCGTCAGGGCTGTCAATGGCACCCCACCACGCCCTGGAAACCCGCGCAACCCAGTCACCCCTCGCACGCGCATGCCCAACCGACCGGCCCCCTCTGCAACCTCCAGCTCTGCTCTTTCCCCAGACGAGGCACGAGGTCATCGCTCGGGTGCTCGTGAGTCTCCCCAGCTTCTCCCATCATCCATGCATATGCTGACTGGACAGCTACCGTGGACACCCACCGCGCCCACCAGCCCGCGAAGAATCTCATGTCAGAGGCCGATGACGACGGTGACCTGGTCTTTATGGAAGTCAGGCCCAAGCCCGTCAAGATGGAGGCTGGCATGGGCATGGATGGCGCCAGTGATCTTCCCTTCTCAGGCGTCGAGGCTGGCGACATCGACAAGAACCTGAAGGATATCGGCCACCACCTGAAGAAGTTCAATGATACCCTCGGCTCCCTCCAGCAGCTGGGTATTCACCACGACACTCCTTTGCCCGAGCTGATCCTCGTCGGAGATCAGTCGTCGGGAAAGTCCAGTCTCATGTCGGCCATCAGCCAGATCATCCTGCCGCGAAGCGATGGTGTCTGCACTCGCTGTCCTATCCACATCCGTCTGTCCAGCGACACTGCCTGGAGGTGCCGCATCTCCCTCCAGCAGGATTACGCCTATTGCCCACCCAATAACGAGCCCATCACCGAGGCAGACGTCACCGAGCAGAACCCATTCCCTCCGTGGGTCAAACAACAGAGGGAAGTGAAAGAATTCAAGATGGTCTACAACAAGACGGACCCCATCGACGAGATCGTGCGTTGGGCCCAGATTGCCATCCTGAACCACAATCGCAACTACAAGACCTTCATACCCAAGGAGTCGGCACAATGCACGCCCGAGGAGCGACAGCCTGGGCGCGAAGCCAAGCGTCTCGCCGACGCCGAGAAGGACACCGAGGCCAAGTTCAGCCCCAACACAGTGGCTATCGAGGTCAAGGGCCCTAATCTCCCTGATCTGTCTTTCTACGACATGCCTGGTGTGTTTCGAAATGCGAAGCACGAGGAGGACCAGTTCCTCGTCAAAGTCGTTGAGAATCTGGTGCGCAGCTATGTCTCCCATGAGAAGGCCGTCATCCTATGGGCTGTGCCCATGAATCATGATCCCGAGACCTCTTCGACCTTCACTCTGATTCGAAACCTTCGTGCTCAGGCCCGTACCATTGGCGTCATGACCAAGGCTGACTTGCTGCCCCGAGGCGGTCATCATCAGTGGTTGGCGATGCTAGCAAACCAGCAACATCAAGTCGGCCG
Source organism: Juglanconis oblonga (assembly GCA_003012965.1). NCBI lineage: Eukaryota > Fungi > Ascomycota > Sordariomycetes > Diaporthales > Juglanconidaceae > Juglanconis > Juglanconis oblonga. The sequence goes on from MUZH01003215.1 coordinate 7,219, forward strand.
TGGCTACTTCATCACATCCCGTGCTGCCCCCACGAGCGGTGAAGGCCACGAACAGGAACCCCAGCGACGCGATCGCGCCAGTCTCCGAGACGAGTCGGCAGCAGAGGAGGCTTTCTTTAACCGCCGAGTTGCCAGTGCGGACCGCACCTGGCCGCAGGAGTTCTCTCGATTCGACGAGAGATGCGGTATTGACCGGCTCGTTAAGTTTCTCGCACAGACTCTTGCCCAAGAGTTCGCCAGAAACCTGCCCGAGCTCTCGCAGAAGCTACGGACCAAGTTCCACACCACTCAGGTCGAGCTGAGAAAGCTACCCGAGATGCCATTGAACCCCGAGTATGAGGTTCGAAAGAGTTTGCTCAAGTTCACCCACAACTTCCAAACTCGTCTGAAGAGCAAGGCCTTCTCGGCTTCATGGGCCAAAGTCGCCGAGACCTTCAAGATTCGCATCATCGACCTCAAGCCACGGTACCGCGTCATACCCGAAGGCTTCTCCATGTCGCCAAGAGATCTCAGTGCTGGTGTGAGTGACAGAGATTCGATTTTCAGCCTTAACAACTCTCCAAGTCTATCCGTCAAGCGCCAGCTGCCTATTGATCTGACAAATGATGCAACGCCCTCTTCCCGTCGACGCAGGGTCGAGAATGGTCTGGTCAAGATTGAGGAGACCACCAACTCTTTTTCACTCAACTTACCGGTTGCTAGCGCTGCTCCTCGTACTGCGAACGGTAGGGTCGCGGCCAGAACGCTGGGGCAGATCCGCAACCTTATCCGCTCGGAGCGCGAGGCCGGCAAGCCCGGCGAGGTCCCCTACGATGTGATCGAGTTTCTCTGCATGGAGGCTGTCAAGCCTTGGTCCACACCGCTTCACAACTTCCTTGACAGCACTATGAAGCACCTGCGTGACGAGCTGACGTCCTCTCTGAATGAGTCATTCAAGGACCTTAAGAATCGCCAAGTGTACGCTATCGCGAAGAAGCTCACGGTGGAGTGGCTGAAGACGCACAAGATCCGCATCGCCGAGCAGCTTGAGCGCAACTTCAAAATGGAGACTGCCAAGATATACACGATGGACGACGACTCATTCCAGCGTCACCGCGCCCACGAGGCTCACATGTTGAAGAGAAACAGACACTTCTACCGCTGGAAGCACTACAACGGTGATACGACGCCCGAGAAGATTGAGGACTGGGAAAAGATGTCTGCTGAGGCTCGCCGCAAGGAGGAGGAGAAGATGGTGAAGGAAGGGGCCAAGCTCGGCGATGATCCCTACGAAGTCGAGCTGGGCGTCGCGTCGCATGTCCGGGGGTATTACCTCACCGCTGCTATGCGGTTCATCGATATCATCGCCATGCATATCACCAGCGGTCTCTTCCCCGACCTCGAGGCGGATATCGAGCAATACCTGGACAAGAACATGGGTCTCGATCGACGCGACCTTGGTCCGGAGGTTTTCGAGTCGTTGATGGAGGAGGAGCAATCCACTGCTGAAAAGCGCGTGCGTCTCAAGGCCGAGCTCGAGAGGTTCGACAAGGCCGTCAGAGAGATTTCTGAACTTAAGCAGACGGTCACCCGGGCCAGTGCTAATGGCAGTGCGCCGCCTCAGCAAGAGGACCATGGCATGGGGGATGCAGATGGTGACGTGGGCATGGACGAGGTCTGATTTGGTCCTGTTATGGGCTGCTTTGACGACACTTGACGACGACAGTCTTTCTGTAACGCACACGCTTCGTTGAAAGATATTACCTGCGTTGGAGTGGAGACGTTGGTTGGCATCCGGCAGTGTCGGTTGTTAGGAGGGCTGTCTGCTTTTGGCAGCTCACAGATGTCTTCTCGTTCCGTCTGTGTTGAACGGATACGTTTATTTTCTCCAGCTTGCTGGATCTGGGAGTTTGTTTCCTTTGTGTTGGAAATGTACACCATGATACCTTGCTGACCGGACAAGTGCCGTCAGCAGTCTTTTGTTTTCTCTGGCATGCTTTATACAGGCAGAGAGGTATTTGTTCACTGCTTTCAGATTTGATGGAGGAGAGATTCTACCTAGGCAACCTGGCCAGGAAGATTCAGGATCTGTTCTTGGAGTTGTTTGTGTACCTGGGACGTGGCAGGGCGCAGGTTGTCGAGAAAAGAAAAGAGGGGTGGTGATGAAGGGATCCATTGATATGAATCTGGTGTAAGAACCATCTTAAACTGGAATACAAAAGTGTTTTTGTATGGCAGCATGGACTTGTCCTCCATGAGAATGGAATAGGTGAGATCCCGTCAGAGTGAGTTGTCTAAAGCCTGGTCTTATGCCTGGTACCATTTCCTTATGTCGTCTGCCTTGTACCATTTGTCTCTCAGCCTGCAAATATCCGCTCACCACTGTCCTAGCTGCTAATTCGAGATGGTCGAATAGATGCGATTTGTGGCCCCAGGTAGTATAGTGTAACTCCAACCCCTTATCCCCTCCATCTTGCCACCCAACCACCTCAGTAGTATGCCGGCTTGGAGTCTAACCCCTCACCACCACCAGTTCGGAAATATCATCGATATTTCCAGCCGGTGGAGAGTTGTCCTGGGGGGGGGAAAAACCCTTTCCTTTACTACCACTTTTCCTGAATCGAAGTCTCTCATGAGGTGTCGACAACCATGGCAGGAATATTCGGCTCCTCGTCCGCCGCCATGGACCCTACCACCGACCCAACCTACAACCTCCACGCCAGCCCTGACGAAGCCAACGGCCCAACACCCTCCCCCAAAGTTCGGTACGGCAAGCCCCTGCCCCCTTCATGGATCCCCCTCTACCAAAAGCCCATGGGCACACCGACACGCAAGCTGCGCATCGTCACCATCGGCGCGGCCGTCTCGGGGATGGGCATGGCGTACCAGCTGCAGCACGTGCACAAACTCACAGAAGGGCCCGAGGCGCTCGCCACGCATGTGGTGTATGAGGCGAATGCGGACGTGGGCGGGACATGGCTCGTCAACACGTACCCCGGCGTGGCGTGCGATGTGCCGGCCCACGTGTATACGTTTCCGTTTGAGGTGAGGCCGCCGGAGCACAACCCCCCCCCCCCCCGCGGACCCTCACAGCCGACGTGGACAAAAAAGCTCACACACGTAGAAAGCCCAACCCGGAGTGGACCTCATACTACGCCACGGGCGCCGAGATCCACGCCTACCTCAAGCGCACGGTGGCCAAGTACCACCTCGACCGGGACGTGAAGCTGCACCACCGCGTGGAGCGCGCCGCGTTCCACGAGAAGGAAGGGAGATGGCACCTGCGCGTGCGCGACACGCTCCGCGAC
>MUZH01003216.1:0-10348 GCA_003012965.1 Juglanconis oblonga
CCTTGCTCAGTCTTGGCAATGATCTGAGTTTCGTTCTGGGAGGGGAGGTTGCCCTGTGGCTCCCGGGTGCGGATGGCGAGGACCAGCGGGGCCATGGCCATGATGATGAACCCTTCCTGTGAGAGGTGAAGGGCGAGACTGGGTGAGGTAAAGAGGCGTCAGGACCAACGAGACACTTTGCTCTGGAGGACGACCTGGAACCCGGTGCAAGAGACAAGGAGGAAGACAGCGAATTCATACCGTATACCAACGACTTATTTGAAGGCGGCTCTTGTACAAACGGACGATGGAGGCGTTTGCAGTTTGGCGTCAGCAACGCATAGCGGACCAGGTATGCACCAAGGTTCTCCTTCCCATCTTCCCGGATCAACCACCGTGGCCATGAGAGAAGTGGAACCTGCTTGGTTAGGCAGAGGTTCAAGCTGCAAGACGCTGCAGGTACCCATCACGAACCGTTTGCGCGCAGCCTCGAGACCTGGGATGCCCGCCAAGGGGGGCCCTCGGTGGAGAGAGGCATCCTTCCAGGACGACGCCTCGTAAAATCGTGAGATGAACGTGGTATCTGGACATTCCGAATTACAAGGACGTCATGAATCTCTGGGTCTAGCAATTGCTGGCATTTGTTCACCTTTTCATCATGAGTTCAATCGACGTTGGCGGTGTTGGCTTCGATGAGTGGTTCAATTCTCCTTGTCAAGTTCGTGGTTGGTCTTGTTTCACGGCTCCTTGCCGCTCGCTATACGTGGATTCTCCCTTCTCACCGCTTGGCTATAGTTTTTGCCTCTATCATCCCTCTACCCCGTCGACGTTCTACTTCTGTTCTTAGTTTCCACCTTTTCACTTTTTCACTTTTTTGGGAGGGGGGTTTGGTTTGAGAGGGGGGGGGGTGTTGGCTACCCTAACCCCAGTCATCTCGATGTTTACATTGCGTCGATGTCTCCACAGGGGAGACGCGAGCGAGACCTTAACCTCAACCAACTTTATTGCCCAGCCTTTTTTTTAGTGTCTTCGGAGACTCACGATCATCGAAATGTCCGCACTACCAAAGCGCAAGGCGCTGAGCAGTCTCAAGAACGTACGCACCAGGCCGACAAAACAGCCGCGTCTGGACGCGTTCTTTGTCTCAACCCGGGATGCGACCCCGGCGCCGGGGGTTCCGTTGACGACAGCAAAGAGGACCACTGTCCCAGCTCACAAGGCTAAGGTCGAGTCAGGGCCCAGGCTCAGCGCCGAGCAGAAGGCTGTTTTGAGTATGGTCGTGGAGGAGGGGCGGAGTGTCTTCTTCACTGGGTCTGCAGGTTTGTCTGGGTCCCGGCACGCTGTCTCTTCAGGAATGGATGGCGATTTCAAGGTCTAGCTAACACTGGGTCGACCGTCCACGCAAGGCACGGGCAAGTCATTACTCCTGAGGTCCATCATAGAGGCGCTCCGGAAGAGATACGCCGAGAAGCCGGAGTGCCTCGCTGTCTGCGCCAGCACGGGCATTGCTGCGCAGAACATTGGTGGTATGTGTTCTCTCTGCCGCCACCACCCCGGCTCTCAGCGTCTTCATGAAGATCCACACCTTGCTAACTCGTGAGTGCGAAGGGACGACTATCCATGCCTGGGGTGCCGTGACACCAGGAATGCACGACATCGGCAAGCTCGTCAGCTTCATCAAGACGTGCAGACCCGCCCACCGGCGCTGGAAGGCGGTGAAGGTGCTCATCATCGACGAAGGCGAGCAACCGTCGTGTTTCCGCGTCGAGTCCGGAGAAGGCGTTCTGACAAGTCCCAGTGTCGATGGTCGATGGCCAACTTTTCGATACCCTCGCTGCCCTGGCTGCGGAGCTGCGCAAGAAGCCGAATAAGCCATTTGGAGGCATTCAAGTAAGTCTCGTGGGAGCCACCAAGCTGGCTTCCTTGCGGTCAAACATGCAGTGGCTGACGGATGGGTCAAAAGCTGGTTATCACGGGCGACTTCTTCCAGCTCCCTCCAGTCACGCCATCCGGGAAGGAGGTATGCTTCGCATTTCAGAGCTCGGCTTGGAAGGCGAGCATAGAGCGCGTGGTCACGCTCACCCAGGTGTTCCGCCAGAAGGATAGCCGTAAGTTCTGGGCAGCAAAGGCGCTTGCACAACGCTGGGCTGGGACCCTCGGCCCTGACATATGCTTGCAGGTTTCATCGCTCTTCTTAACGACATGCGCAAGGGAGAAATCTCGCCCACGGCTGCGCAGATGCTGAAGAGCCTCTCCCGCCCACTGTCGCAAGCCGACGGCGACCTGCTCCCGACGGAGCTCTTCCCGCTTCGCGCCGAGGTCGACCGTGCCAACGCCTCACGCATGGCGGCTCTCCCCGGCCCAGCCTACAAGTTCGAGTCGCGAGACACGGGACCTGCTCCGCCGGACAAGCGACGTCGACTGCTTGACAACATGACTGTCGTCAAGACGCTGGAGCTGAAAAAGGATGCGCAGGTCATGCTTGTGAAGAACGTGAGCGAGACGCTCGTCAACGGGAGCGTCGGAAGGGTGGTGGCTATGTGCCAAGATCCAGCCTCCTCGCAGAAGAAGAATGATGCGGAGGCCGAGCTGTTCCCGCTTGTGGAGTTTGCAACGTTCAAGGGAAAGGAGACGAGGCTAGTGACCAGTGAAGAGTTCCGTGCGGAAGACAGCGATGGCAACCTGCTCGCGCGACGGGTGCAGGTGAGTGAGACTCTCGAGGTCCACAGGGAGACTTTCTTTTTTCCGAGCCAAATGCACCAAGGCTGACACAGTCTTCTCTCCCACCGAACTAGATCCCTCTCGTCCTCGCATGGGCCATATCTATCCATAAGGCGCAAGGCCAGACCATACAACGTGTCAAGGTTGATCTCAACCGAGTGTTTGAGAAGGGTAAGACAGCATGTGGCATTGGGTCCTCACGACGTATTACGAGTTGCTGACGCTTCTGTACCCTCAGGCCAGAGCTACGTTGCTCTGTCCCGTGCCGCTACCATGGAGGGACTTCAGGTACTCGGCTTCGACGCACGTAAAGTCGTTGCCCACCCGAAAGTGATCGCATGGAGTGAGGCTCAAGCAGGCAGCGTTACCTGACCACCTATGTAAGCTATGCCGAGGCCGACTGTGTGAGACGAGGTTCGGGGGGAACCGGGTGCATAGACTGGATAGAACATGATGAATCATGGCAAAAGGGAAGCAAGGAGTCAGTGGCAGCATCTTAGCAGGCAGCATCTTAGCAGGCAGCGGATGTTCCGGATATCTCATTTCTTGGAGCACGGTGAATATGACGACACCGGCGATGAGTTAAGAGGAGAGATGTGAGTCCCTGCGATGTGTCCCGGCTGCCCGGTAGCCAATCTCTTGCTTTTGTCAAGAATGCCACGTTCCCCCAAGAGGTTGGCGGGGGGAGACTTGGGGACACTTGGGGAGACTTGGGGAGGAAGTCGTGGCGGACCATGTCGTGGCGGACCATGCCGGCACGCCGAGGCCGGATGGAGGCAAGCCGGGCCGGTGGCGAGCCCAAAACCTCGTCTTCCTACTAGACCCCCGCACTCACGAGGCTATACATAATACAAAAAGCAGAAGCAGGTGCTCAGAAACACCTGCAAAGAATGCCCGAGAGCCCCGTTGATTTCCGTTGAATCACTCCACGTTCTGCTGCCCGGGGAGGCTGGAACCTGTGAACACGGCGGGGGGTCCCGGCAGAAGACATGAAAATGGATCACGGTACCTCCCTCGCACGCTTACCCAGATGTCCACATGGCGTGATGCACTCACTAGATGGACACGATCCTAGGGCAGGAAAAATTAGAAAGAGGATCCAGGCCTGATGAAGGCTTCCCGTGGTCCCGGGCAGCCAATTTCCCCATCTCGAGATCTGATGCGGTCACCCCACTGGGACCAATACGGCAACTGGCCATGTGCAGGTCCGTCCCAAAGGAATCTCAAGTGGTGCGAGTGAGCAGCGCTCGCGGCGATCGTGACCCGCCCCCAGATTTGGCCCTGGACAGGAGAAGACTCCACTTTGGCTTGGTGCGGTACTACTTTGTCCTATGGTATGTACTGTGGTATGTACTAGCTATAGTCCGTATATGGTAGTACAAAGTACCTACCTAGTGTAGTGGCAGTTCGCGGGAAAAGTAGGGTTCGATTGGGGCTTGGCGGGGGATGCCGCTGCCGTCTGTCGAGAGTCGATTCGCATTCGGACTTGGTGACGTTGCCTCCTCCATGCGATATGCGCGATCTGTCCCCCAAGCCACCTCAAACCAATGCGCTCATCGGTTGCATCTGCGGCACACTCGTTGACTCGGCGCGTCTGCGTCTATTGGCGTCGGCTCGCAATGACACATGGCACATGGCGTCTGGACAGCTGGCACGCTCTCGTCCAGGCGATGGATGCGTCCTCTCCGCCTCGCGCCTTGTTGTGACGCGCCGGGAGCTGTAAGTACAAGTACATGGTACATAGCCCTGTGATGGTCGGCATGCGAGGACCGAAGGCAGGCCCGGGTTGGCCCAGCCCGGGTTGGCCTGGAACAAGCCACCTGGCAGTGCTATCTCGCCAAGTGGAGCCGGAAGCGAGAAGTGTGCCTGCAGCAAACGACTCCATCCTGACGCATGTGGCCGGGGCCGACGAAAATGCACCGAAGGAGAGATGCCGGATTTGAAAGGAAATGTGGACATCAAGGTGGACAGCGTGGCCGGTGGACTTTGGATGAGAAAAAAAAAAGGTGGAAAAAATGGAAGGAAGAAAAAAAGCTCACGATATCCCCGCGAAACCATGCAATGACAGAGGGCCCCTGACAGATGACAAACATGGTAGCTCCCTGTGGGCAGCAGTGCCCAGTACCCAGACCCTGTACATACTACATACTACAGACCTATACTACATCCTAAGTAGTCAGCACAACGGTTTAGGTGGTTGAGTGTGGCAGACAGCAACAACAACAACAACATGTTGAGATTGGGCCGTGTCACACCACGAACGCACGGCAAGCAGGCCGCGGGCTGGCCTCTGCGCCGGCCGGCGTCATCCCATCTTCTGATTCGGATCCAACCCCGTGGGTAAAAGACCTCATATTGCTGCAAAGGCAGCACGAGGCTCCATTTTTCTGCCCTCCGAGGTGTCCCGAGCGCAGGCAGGTAGGTGGAGGAAAGAGCGAGCCTTTTCTCTCTTTCTCGCTTTCTCTTTCCAATGCCAACGCCTCCAACGTGCGGCGAGGCAGGCGTGAGGTCTTTTTATGTCTTCTTTCCTGCCCCCGTCTTCCCGTCCTTCCCGTCTTTCCCGCTCTCCCGCTTCGTGCCAGTTGCGACTTCCTCCTCCTCCTCCTCGGAGCTCGTGGCCCTTGCCCCGTCAACGGTCAACAGTTGGTCAGGGAGGTATTGACAAATAATGCCAGCCGCCAACCGCTAGCCGCCAGCCGCCAGTCGCCAGCACTCGCAAGCCTTCTCCCTCGCTCTCACCCACACTGTCTCGTGCGGCTCCTGCTACTGCTACTATCGCTTTTCCCAAGGTCTTTTCCCACCTGCGTCACTGTTCCTTTCTCAAGTCTAGTCCATCTTGTGACCGAAATGGCGTCTCGCTGTCCATCTTCTTTCTAACTGTCCTTGACTGGCTTGATTTGGGTTTGGGGGTGCAACATCTCCTCTCCCTCCTCCCCACCTTCCTTTCACTACTGCATACCTAGCATACTACTGCATAGCATACTACTGCCACACTGCATTGATACTGCAATTTCCCCGGAACGACAACACAAGACGATACAACTGACCACGACCAAGCGTTCCGAGCAACGTGCCAGCATAATCCATCCAGCATTCCGCATTCCGCGTTCCGCATTCCGCACCCGTCATCGATCGAGGAAGATGGCCTGCGACGCCCCCCCTCGCGCCCACCCGCGCGATCCACTGCCCCGGACCCTCGGACCTCCCGTTTACTCTGTGGACGAACTCGACTTCCACAAACACATCCTCGAGATGTCATACAACGCCCAAGACGCAAACTACAACATGGGCGACCAGCTGTCACCCATCACCGAGGAATGTCGCCACCCACCCAACGATGCGCCTCTCCAGGTCCGTGTCACAGCCAGGTTTCATGATCCTGCTATCAGATTTGCCTACGACCGGACCTACTACAGCTCACCCTCATTCACCCCTACCGAGCGGATATGTCGGGGCTTGCTGCGGAGGATAGAGCACTGCAGTGAGGAACTCATCACCCGCAAGGACTCGGACGCGCTCAACAACACACAATGCCTTCTCAAGGGTCCGAAATCCCTCCGTTTCGAGCTGATCTTCCAAGTCCGCCGCGAGGGGCACTCTGGCGTTTGGGCCGAGAGGCTGTTTAGGTCTTACCAGAAACATGCTCTCACCATCTCCTCCACCGACGAGGTGCTGCGTTCCACTCACAGCATTGTCGGCCTGTTTCTACGGCACCATGACAGAGAGTTCCGCTGGACCGACGAGTCGGCTCACGATTATTTCCCTGACAAGCCCGAGACATTCAAACCATCCCTAACTGGCCCATTGGATCTTGCATGCGTCCCGCGATCACTCTTCATCGAGTCCCACCAGGCCTGGGAGTTCGTGCCCGGCTACTCCTTGGAGCTCACCTTCAAGAGCAGCAACCCAGCGCGGTATCAGCCCGAGATCAAAAGGACACTCAAGGTCAACAGCAAACAGATCACTCCTCTCAACCTGGGCCTGAGCGAGGATCTACTGTGGCAGGCGCACAGGTCCATTCAAGACCTCCTCGACCAGAAGAAGAGCACGTTCGACCTTGAACATGCGAATTGCGACGCTTTGGATGGAGTGCCAGATTGTGACTGCCAACACGTTGATGAGAATGCTCTCGACGTCGGTCTTCGCCTTGTCAACAACCTCGGGCCTGTGTACGACCACCTGCAACGTAGTATCCAGAGCAGGCTGCGTTTATTCACCCACCCAACCGGCCAGGACTGCCATGAATTCGTCGACAAGATCCGGGCACGTCTCCAGCAATTCAGGGTCCAGACCGACAAGAAGGTGGAGAAGCTGAACGACTTCGACTTTCGAATTGCTGAACTGACAGGCCACGGCTGGCACAAGAAGAACTGCGCTCGATTCATCATTGATGGCAAACAAACCCAGACTCGTCGGAGTATTCAGGCTCTCTTGGATCGCATTAGGACTGGCGTGAGCGACATTCTTCGAGGACACGATGTGGCCATCCGTATGATTGCGTACAAGCGCGGCCACCTGATCCTGGACAAGGCCCTTATTTCTCGCAACCACCAGTCGACACCTAGCCTGGACACCCTGAGCTTCCTCGAGAATCAACAGCAGACCTTCCTCGCAGAGTTGAAGGCACGCATCCAGCGGGATATCGACATGATTTGCAAAGACACTTGTAATATTGACGACATCCCCGAGATGGGGCCTGGTCTTAGGCAAGGACATCGTCACACTCACCCTTCCTTTGCGCCGTCTCGACCTTGCACCCCTCGCGACACGTCATCGCACTACTCATCCCAGATTCAGCCTGGATCACCGGGAAGCTTCACGACAATGCCGCCAACTCCACCCGACATCCCGCCAAGGCGTTCTTCCAGAGTCTTCCCGCTTGTGCCGACCAAGTATAAGGAGAAGGAGGAGAGGCCGAGCAGCGCCATCTTGTCGGCGAGAGACTCGGCCATCGGCATTGACGTGGTGGGCGACTTTCGGGTCCTCAATGGTCCTGCCAAAATAGAATCAGCCGTAATCCTGAGAATGCCACCCGTCATCTCCGAGGATTCTCGTGAAGACATCACTCGCAACGATCATCTTCGAGGCCTCAAGCCTGCAGCTGAGGTCTATCCGGAGTCCAAGGCGGAATATGATACGGACTCGAACTCAACCCACTCCTCCATGCCGGCCCTCACTGAGAGTGACACGCCCTCACCAGAGCAAAGCATGCTCATCACGCCAATCTGTGTGCGGTCTTCCTCACCTGCCCCGCATGGACTGCCTTCTATGGAAGACTTGAGAGCTCATCACGTCTCCGGTCCGTTTTTGATGAATACGTCGGCCCCGAGTAGCACAACCTTCTCCGATATAGACCGTTTCGAGGACCCGAAGGTGGTAGTAGCTCGAAAGAGTTTACTACCGAGCAACCGTCCTGTGACACCGAAGCGTCCCGACGCCGAGCGCTCGGTTCCTGTGTATACTCCGAAAGCTCTTGACGAGTCAGGCAGTGACGAGAAGACTCCTTTGGCTCACCGCCAGATGCAAGTGCCCACCAGGACCAACGTTCTCGGGAATACGGTCATCTCACAGGGTATTCCCACACGGGACGATGTGGATAACGGACCCGAATCCTCGGAACCCGGCCCGATCGCGGGGCATGTCGCCACTGAGACCGAGTCTTCGGAGATTGTACCACAGAACCTTCCTACTGAAGGCTGGCTGCTTTATTGTGTGGAAGAGGAGGAGGAGGAGGAGGAGGAAGAGGAGGAGGCAGTCAATGTAACGCCCAATGAGACCCACGACGAGGTGGGAGTGTCTGGGTCTGTCGCCGAGTGCGATTCCTCGGAGACTTTGAGGCCGTCCGCATTCATGCAGCGGGTGTCCACTGACGACTTGGCAGGACTACGAGACAACAGACCGAGCAACGGTGGTGGCAGTATTCCAAAGTCGATTTCTGAGCAGCCCCATCTCAAATTCGGGGAGGAAGTCAACAATGCGCCGCCTTCGGTCCCGACGGAGCAATCGAAGTTCATCTCGGAGACAGATTCTGGTGCGACTTTGAGAGCCATGACAGTGGACGATGGGCTGTCACGGTCCAAACTCGATTTCTTCGACGAAGACAGCGCCATTGACTCGGAGACTATGGGATGTCAGCATCCGCTCGGAGACGCCAGCCATTCCGAGGCGGGAATGTGGCAGATGGGGATGTCCGAGAGGTCCGAAACCATAGGTCACGTGATACCCTTTTCGAACTCCGGGATCGATACCAGAACATATTCGGAGTCAACCGAGAGATCCGGGTCCGAAAAGCAGATCCTCTCCCCCACTAACGAGAGCGCTTTTGAGTTTGGTCTGGATGATTTCGAGTCTGTCTTGCAGAGTTCGGGGACGAGTCTGACTGAGCCGGAGCGGGAGAGCGCCTCGGGGCCGTTGGCTGTTGACGATGTCCGAGACGGAGATGTAATTCTTTCTGTCACCACGAACGACCGATTACCGGACGCAGTCGAGGCACCCGAGAGTCTGTCTGAGGACCCCGAAGCGGTCAAAGAGACACCCGTCCCGGCCCCGACGCCAGCCGAGGCGCCCGCAAACCTTCCTAGAGTCAGTGCCTCGGCCCCGACCTGCAAAACTTCGCGTTCCGTTTCCAACTCGCAGCCGTCACCAACTCATCTCGGTCTGGGTAGTGCCCATCTCCTTCCTCCTCTGCCCCTCTTCTCGACCTTTCGGTCCGCCAGCAACGACGCAAGGGCCAGCTGGTCGACTTCCTCATCCTGGGAGGACTACGTCTCCACCGGGCAACAGTCTAGCGACTCGGTCGACACGATCAAACCGTCCCCCACCGGCTCTGAGAATGATAACCATCCCGACTCGCCCAAGCGCCTTGGAACCCCTACTGCCGGTCTCCTCGGTTTTCATGAGTCTAGGTGGGCAGAGTTCGGGATCCGGACTGCGTTGACGGGGACGCATGCCTTTGATCGGCCATGTACAGATCCTGTACCTGAGGGCCCGGAGAGGAGCCGTGATGATGCCAAGCCTAGGCCCAAGCTGGAGCATGCTGATGACGGGTTGCACCATGAGAACTCCTCGCCGCCGCGCAAGTCCATCCCTCTCAGGCAGAAGAAGAGCATCGGATCCGTCATTGTGGCAAGCAGGTTGAAGAGGAAGGAGAGCAATGAGTTACGTAAGCAGCAGAAGAACGTCGAGCCGAAGGCGCTGAAAAAGACAAAATCCAAGAACAAGGAAAGCGCCGAGTTCGTTGGGGCCAAAGAGGATGATGAAGGTGCCGCGAGGTTCCCGCGGGCCATGATGCTTGTCGCTGGGCTGGCGTTTGCCTCATCATTTGTCAGTCGGCACCATTCGTGAAGTGGTGTCGCAACCTTGGGCGTGGGGACGACGTAGGAATCATGATCGGCAGACGGCCTCGGCGTTGCGAGAGGCCAGAGTCATTACGTTACCTGGCATTGGTATACAAAGCATGCGTTTGGGATCAACTCTTGGTCACTACAGTAGTGGAATAGCATGGCGTTTTAAGTATGTTACTAGCATCGAGTTGTTCCAAGGAGGAGACTACACCGTTAAGACTACACCGTCACTCACTTTTGCATACGATCCCGCCTCTTCCGGGCTTTTTCTAGGACAGGCCTGTCTGAGTGGACGGGGTATGCAG
>MUZH01003217.1:0-10525 GCA_003012965.1 Juglanconis oblonga
GGGTAGGTATTTTATATATTGTGAAGGGCTGGCCCACAGGCCTCCAGACTGGCTAGCTTCCAAGGTTGTCTGCAGCCTTCAGCTAACGTGAGTCAGCTACCTTATCCACTGCACTACAAAAGGTACGTAACAATCCTGAACGCCAGGATTGTGCTAGCCAGACTGATATAGGGCACAGCTCAGCCCATTACATATATAATGTTTAATATGCTGGCGCTAACACATAAAATCGTGCTGACAAAATAGATACGGTCTGACAGATAAATGGTACTCCGTAGGTGTGCACCTGTCTGTCATCTCGGGATCGGTATACTGAGAATTGTTCTCACTCTTTGTTTGAAGGGCTTATAAAATGAGGATGGATTTCTCAAGTCTGGGCTATTATCACGTCCACTCCAATGCCTTTCGTTTCTTCGGCGTCCCCGTTTCAAGGATGCATCTTAACATGCAGCTGTTCAAACCGGCGGTCATGGCCCTGACTGTTCTCATTCTTTTGTTAGGCGGTCTGTCGTTTTACGGCCCAGCATTTGACCCGTTCCCGAAAATCTTGCCTGTAGAGCAAAATTTGCCTATAGAGCAAAATTTGAACATCGCCACGGGAACTACTCTCACCAGTACATTCGGGCCATCTTTGGTGACGGATGTTGTTCAGTACTTTGAGGACTATCCTCTCACTTCTCCACACAAGGGACATTTCGGCGAGCTTGGCCGACGCAGCCGGATTCTTCGAGATTTTCTGGTCTCGGCGGACCTTAACCAGATTCCCTCTCACAAACAATCCCTCCTTGGTGCCGTCGACCGGATCGCAGTCCTACTATTTCCTTTCCTGGCAAGACCACCGCGAAATTCTCAATCCACCTCACCTCTGTCCGACCTTCGATCTTCAATTAGGCCCGGCTCTGTTGGCATCGTCATACCCACTGGAGACCATAATGTGCGATTTGCATCGCACCTCATCTGTTGCCTACGCAATGTCTTGAAATCAGCACTCCCTATTCAGATTGTCTACGCCGGGGACGACGACCTGTCACCAGCCAATAGGCAGTCCCTTGCAAATTTGCCCAATACCGGTGGCAGTGACGCATCCCTCGAATTTCTCGACATTTTGACCGTTTTCGACGATTCGACTCTGAGACTGAAAGAAGGTGGATGGGCAATCAAACCCTTCGCAGCGCTGGGCACCAGTTTTGAGAAGGTAATACTTCTCGATGCTGACGCAGTTTTTCTGCAAAAGCCTGAAGTGCTTCTTTATCACCCTGCCTTCCAACGCTCGGGTGCATTTCTCTTCCGGGACCGCTTGCTATGGCAACACTCTTTCCAAGACCGACATGAATGGTGGAAGAGCCAGATCAGACGCCCTAGCTCCACCCTGAACACGTCCCTTGTGTGGACCGAGGACTATGCCGAAGAGGGAGACTCTGGCGTGGTGGTCGTAGATAAGAGTCGGGCAGATGTGTTGACGGGCCTGCTACATGTCTGCTGGCAGAACTCGTATGAGGTTCGCGAAGAGGTTACATACAAAATTACCTATGGTGACAAGGAGAGCTGGTGGATGGGCTTTGAGCTCGCAGGGTCGCGCTATGAGATGGAAGAGCATTACGGCGCGATTGTAGGATGGGAGAATACATCTTCAGAGAATCCTGAGGCAAAGAGGGTCTGCAGCTTTGTGATTGCTCATCTTGATGACAAGGACAAATTGATCTGGTATAATGGTGGCTTGCTTAAAAACAAGCAAATCCCGGAAATGTCTCACGAATACGCTGTTCCAGACAAGTGGATGGCTAATGCTGAGTGGCAGAAGGGGGCATCAAAGCAAGACATGAGTTGCATGGTTGGTGGGGAGATGCACGACGTTCCGGAAGATGCGACAAAAATTTTGGAGCTGTCTATTGTGGAAGCCAAGTGGGTTGATGAAGCTCTCCATGTGAGCTGAGTCTCCCTGCGACAATTTTAGTTCAAGTTACTCACAAAGCATACCTACACTCATGGAGTCACCTCCAGGCAGCTCCTATAGGATTCTTCCATCTAACTATGCATAGGGCCATGAAATTCCTCTATACATCGGCATTTGATTGTCCGACTCCAGCCACAAGTTCATCCCCCCCCCCCTTTGTTTTTCAAACTGGATACTCGATGCTCCTGTCCCCAGGCCTTGAGCATCTCTACAGCAGTGACAACGAAACGGTAAAACATTTCGGTCCCCACGCCCCCCTGGGTGCCTCAGTACTTTAGTATATACACAGCGAGCACATTACTTCAGCAAGGCGACGAAGGCACAAGAGATTTATTGCCTCTACCGTTCCACCACTGAAAGATAGAACATTGAATCGTCTGTGGACGATTCATCGTATATATTATAAACGGACATGTCGGCTCGGACACTCGAGCATTCTGGCAGATCATTCATACCTATTCATACAAGCGTATTCGAGAGGATTTTTCTAAATTGCAATTCCTACTAATAGATAATGTAAGCTTGGCGAATGCACTCTGTCGTCAAGACAGGCACGAGAACTTGTGTGACAGGACAGTGAGCTTCTGCATCCAGAGATTTCGCAGCCTTGGCCTTAAAGAGCGACATCCGTGCGAACACTTTGTCCATCTTGGGTGGACACGCCCATGATGCAAAATGCCATGAAAACGAATCTAATATTCGGCCCGATAATCAACACCATCGCACCATTGAAGCGAGCAGCCACTCCTGATGAAGTGGCAGACTATATGGTCTTTCTATGCAGTCCATCCGCTAGCTACATCAATGGCACCGCTTTACCTATTGATGGATGGTTGACCTTGCCTGCACCACCTCCTCTCCCGATGTAAAGAGCATTGTTGAGTGAACCGACATGGTGTGAATGGCAGCTGAACTAGCTTGAATCTCTCAAACTCGGCAAGTGATGGCATAGTGTCCGAGGGAGTAAGGAATGAATGCGCCAACGTTTAAAACTCTGTAGAGCTCCTATTAGGTACATTTGGCGAGCATACAATGCAGAAGGTGCCTTTGGACCCTCGCTGCCGTGTGCGATGTTGCGTTCGATGCTTGGCCGCACCGGACTTGGGAGTTTCAAGCCTCCGGGGGATGCCGAGGATGTTGATTTCAGGCCTCGACTTTGGGCTCGAAATCGAGAAATAGGACAGTTCCGCGCGGCTTCAGGAGAGCGTATCGCTATACGACCACACGAGCACGGTTTTGTTTGAGAACAACCATCCTCCGCTATTTAGTCAGGAGACGCCTGCAGTATCTTTTCTATCCTCAATCAAGTAGAGCCGCCACTTTTGGTCCTTCGACATCTGTCGAGGCGCAGATGGGTATCGCATCTGATATACAAATCGTGAGGCTGACGGATAGAGAAAAAGAGCCTGGATCGAGCGAACCAAGCAACTCGGCTGTGAAGCCCCTTAAGGATTCAACAATTTTGAAATACTCATCCGAACTGATCTTGATGTAACAATGATCAGTATCCTGGCACAGACCGGCGTCATCTTTGTAGACTGTTCAATGTTTGCCTAGTGCTCTCTCTGCTAGCCCAGATGATGAGAGCTCAGGGCTGACGGAATCAGAGACTTCTACAGGTCAAAATTTACGGAAGGGAGGGGGTGTGTGTTCTCTGTCACTTCTGAAGTATTGTTTCACTAACTCCTACGTATGGTTGCCTACACTTGTTCCAAATCAAGCTCCGCCGTCAGCTGGGATGCCAATATCTGTGGGCGCAGTGATGAATCCTTGATTAACAGCTTTCTGTATCCCCTGAAACCACACATTCGCCATTTTCTGGTATCCTACGTCGTTAGGATGTCTTTGATCCGCCAGATCAGCCGTAGTGGGACCAGCTGGGCTTCTCATATCCACGAGGACCAGCTTGGCTCCTTGAGCAGTCATCTCAGTCGCCAGAGCCGAATACTGCATATTGAGATCGACACGACACGCATCTTGTGCCGGATCCTTGTTAGCCAGAACGGTTGCTAGAATAACCGTCGAGCCAGGGCTTTGCGCGTAGACATTGTTGATCATGGCCGTTACGTTCGCGCCGGCATCAGGGACTAGTCCGCCTTCATTGCAATTATTCGTCCCCGCATCCATCAACACGAGATTCGGCATGGACTGAGGGGTTTCTTTGTTCGCGAGCTGAGCAATTTCGTTGATGACGAAGCCAGGGGTGGCTTCTACCTGTCGGTTGGTGAAGTCCCCGTTTGTGAACTCCCCAACGAAGTTCACCGTCGACCCGGAAGCGACAAGCATGTCTCGAAGGGCCTTGCGGTAGCTGTTTCCAGTGGCTGAACCCGTTCCAAAAGTGACAGATGCCCCCAGGGCCATGATACGTAGTGGGACGGGCGCTGCCTGTCTTGCCGAGATGTCGAAGTCGTTACTGAAGAGGGACAGTGCAGTGAGTGGAGTGACAGTGCTTTTATCACTGCCCGGCAGCACCAGAATACCGCGACCCAGCACGGAACTCGTCGCGCCTAGTGACCATCAGCATGAGCGGTTTGCAAGGGGAACAGTGACTTAACTCACCAAGCAAGACGAGTGACAGTTGTAAGAGCATTGTGATGTTATCCCCTGCGAAAGATCATCCAGGTAACCTCACCTTCCATCTACGTTCTCTTTACAGGCTTGAAGATTTGTTGATGAGGGTCTGGGAGTATTTAAACATCTCTCAGTCTTGGTGCCAGACTCTTATCGAGTTGATTCTTGGCGAGTATCACGGCCCGAAGTTTCATCTTGCGTCCCAACTCTAATCAGATGAATCCCGCCAAGGCGCCCAACTAGAGACTAGTAGAGTTTCTTCGGCGGAAGTGCCAAGATAGAAGGCCTGGGAGGCTTGCATCAATCTCTCTGAATGGAATCTCAAGATTCAAAAAGGCCTTCACAAAGCGTCAGATGCTAATACCCGCGCTGACACTGGTGTAAGCGTCCCAAGTCCGACCACAAACCTCCACCTGTGTATATGAATATGCAAATGCAAAAAAGCAGAAAGCGTCATCATCAGCCCGACTTACAGATATGGAAGCCGACAACCTTCAGAAACAGTGGGGCGACCCCCAGTAGTCGGGATCGCATCCCAGCTCTTCCCGTTTGATACACGTCTCTGATGTAGTTCAACTTCTCTCCTAGGGACACCTATTGATTATCGCAGTCAAATACTGCGTAAACGCTGTAGGGAAAAGCCTTTCTGAGGGAGGGATGAGGATTTATTCGTAGACTGTGTCCTCAGTATTTCAGAGTACACAAAGGAAGCGTTGGTCTGCGCAAATATCGGATCATACTAGGTGATCTGAAAAAGACGATAAATCATAAGCCGTCATTGCCTGTGGGCACGGTATGCAGGTTGCAATCAATAAGAAAGTATGAATGTTTGAGCATGCTATCCAGAGTAGAACATGTTGATAAAACATTGCAAGACTGTGCCATTATCAATCACTGAAGAGGAGTCGACGATTGAGGTGTATAAAGTTGGAACGGTAGCTGTCCACAGTTATGCAATGCTGTGAAAAGTGTCGATGATAGGTATAGTAGCTCCAATTTCGCTAGAATTCCGATTAACGTAAGACTTCGTTTAGGTAAATAAACAAGATGAATGAGCCCCTACGTCTTTGTGCTGTTGAGCCGCCTTTCGTCATTGTGTCGAGGGTGAACAAAAGCAACAGCGCAAAGACACCTTGAGCAAGCAGGCCTGTCAGCTCTGAAAAGAGAAACAAGAAAACGAACTGAACAGAAAAGGGCGCTGGGGTATGAAATGGGTCGCTTGTTCTGGTTTAGGCAAAGTTAAAATACTCATGGGGTGACGATGAAGGATTAAGATATAGGAAGTCATCCATCCCCCTCGGCTCCCTCAGCAACTTGAACGACTCATCGGAATTCGAGGAACTGGCCTATTACTCCGGTCACACTCCCGTTGCACAGCTAGAAGTTGCCCAGAAATGACCCTTTCTTACGAATAGTTCTCTATCTATCAGCGCCAGTCCTACAGAAGCCGTATGCTTGGCTCTCTCTCTTTAATTGTACCTGTGTGACGGTAGATTCTCATTGAAGGATCTCACGAGGAACCCGTCGTCCTCTCCCCCACAATGATCCCAATCAACGCAACCCCAACTTTGTCTCCAATGAAGTCGTAACCAGCTGGTGTGAAATGGATCGCGTCGTCCCAGAACTGAGCGTGATCCCGGTCGCATGGCAAGGCATCATGTAAGTCGAAGACATGGCTATGCAAACCATATTAGCATTTTGCAATCATTTGCCCATATGGAGACCTACAAGCCATCCGCCTTATGATCCTTTATTCTCCGGTTCAATTCATTCCGTTGATCTACAAGTTGCCGATTGCTTTTGTCGAAAGTCGCTCTCGGCACCGTGAGAGCGAGCACCTTGCTCCCATGCACCAGAGGAATACTCCAAGTCTTCTTTAGCGCTTCCATTATTTCGTCGACTTCTATGAAGAAGGCAATGTCACTTGGTGACAGTAGTCAGCGAAGACAGATCAACAAGGAAATGGCGAAACTGCTTGCACAGCATCATACTTTGTTGCGCCCAGAACAATGGTCCAATCGAAAGTTTCTCTACCCTCTATGACTATCGCAGGCTTTCAGCTGGGTCGTCACCAGTCTCGAGAGTTATCCCCAATTCGGGAAAACTCACAATGCTTCTTCATACGCTCGATGAATCTACCCGTAGTCACTCGATCCCCAGGGACGCCATCTACCTCGATCTCGATTTCGGTCTCGGGCATGTTTAGAGCAAGCATCTTGACGAGGTTGTGGGAGAAGGGATGGAAGACGGCTCCCATGGAAGAGTATCCCGCCACCAGAGATGCGCCAAGGCAGAGGATACGAAGTTTTTCGGAGCCATGGTGGGTGAGGGCTAGGTTGTCGTTTTTCACGTCGCTGGGCTCAGAACTGCTGATCGTCAGCTCAGTAGCCAACAACGCAGCTCGCCCCGCTCTGCCGAGTGGTGGAGTCCATAATAATGCATGACTAAGGATTTGGATCGGCCCTCGTCTTCCTCCCGCCTTTCAAAATGTCAGAGTCAAGATATCAGCTCACCTTGGACACTGAAATGGCATAGACGACACTCTTTCGTTTAATACACAATCGCTTGAACTACTACTATTGGGAAAGTAGCGATCGACATTTGACTGTTCTAAACAGCTTTAAAACTTTCTGTTTCTAAGTCATGTTGAAGTCATCGTCGCCGTCCAGGGGTTCTCGCGTGTCAGCACTGTACCGATAGATGCACCGCAGGAATAACATCGCTTCCTAGATAGTATGCTGTCTGCCATATCAGATGATGTCTGATTCTGTCACTTGAATGAGGAAATTTCTATCCCTCCAAGTAGTGAAAAACTCTGGATCCCACGGCTTGGCTGGGTTGACAACTTGGAAGTCGAAGTAGCGCAACAGCTGTCAGGGGGTCAGCAAACTTCCGATCTCAAAAAAGGCGGAACACGTACCTCGAAGAACACCTTGTTCAGTTCCATGAAGGCTACAGGCTGTCCAGCACACTTGAACCGACCATAACCAAACGACATTTCCACTATGCGCTCCAGCGATGCACGCGTTTGGTCCTCTGCTTCCAGGAACCTTTCGGGTCTAAAAATGTCTGCATCGTGTCCCCAATAACGAGGCGAACGCATTATTGGCAATAATATCCCAGCTATAGCCGTCCCACCGGGTATGAACTTGCCATTGATGACATCTCCCAGGGGTGGAACAATCTTCCCGAACATGACAGGTGAAGGGGGACGCCTGCTGGCTGTTAGCATCATACGTTACACCGTTAAACAGGGCAAGACTAAATATCAAAAGGTATTATGGGGTGTTGTTGACTTGGGAGATGGGCTTCAGGCTCTCACGCCCTTTGCCACGACGGGGCAGGTAGTCAAGGAACCAAATTCCCTACGAGACGTACATTCGAAGGCCCTCGTAGATGACAGCCTATGGTAATGTCAATTGAATTTCAACTTTATATGGCTCGGGATGTACTAACCTGAATATAAGGCATCGTTTTAGCCTCTTCTTGCTTGATAGGACTGGATACCCTGCCGTCACGGATTGCTTCTCGCACAATTCTTTTGAGCTTGGAATACACCCGTGGGCACGTAAGATACATAGCATCGTCATACGTATTGCAGCAGCTGTGGTATCGTTTCCGGCGATCATAGCGACCATGACCTCGCTCATACATGGGCCCGGCTCGAGGCCGCTTCGGACGAACGCACCCTATTCTCAAATTCAGTCACATGCTCCTTGCTCGTATCTCGTGATACTCACCAACAAGTCCTTCTCGTCGGGGGCACCGGGCTCGTATCGCTCTTTCACCGCATCATGTGCAACTCTGGAATTTCCCATCAGCCATTTTGTCGGCGATGCCAGCAGTGAGGGAAAGCGAATACCTCATCATAGCCCCTACGCCGAGTTTGTCGGTCATCTTTGGCCCAAAGTATTTCATGAACGTGTCGCTAGTTGTAACATCGCGAACCCACGGGATAGAAATCGGAATTGTGTATGTCTTCATTGCTGCATCCATAGCAGCTAAAAGCCCATGCACATCCGAGTCGCTCTGGAGACAACCCAGTTCGCGGCCAAATGCAATGCGAGTAATGATGTCCATGGTAAAATAGTTTGCCACTTTTGCGAGATCAATAGGCACTGGCTTTTTTTTTTGCATCGGCAGTCGAGGCCTTGGATCGAAGGTGCTGAATGAGAAGGTTCAGAATCTCGTCCACGATTGGCTCCATTGCCAGTGTCTCTCGACCGCCGTAGCTGTAGGTGTCGACCATTAGCTATGCTGTATCTTCTTCACCCGACACATGAAGGAGAGGAACTCACGGTCCAGCTAGCCTAGACTTGATCTCGTCGTGAAGAGCCACGTTGGTAGTGCTCAACATGTGGTCATGATCAGGGTGCCTGACCGTGGCTTTATAGTCCCCATCTTTGCCATAGGAGCTGCGGGTTGCACTCATCTTTCGAAGGAGCTCTAGGTCATCTGTCAGTAGTAGGTTAGGACCCACCCGTACTAGATGTCCGTATTTCGCAGCCAATTCTTCGTAAATCCAAGCCAGCCGGCCAGACGTGGTTGCTGACAGGACCCATAGGTATGAAAACCCGGCCAGAAAAGGCCCGGGCACTGCTCGCAGACGATACCATGAGTAAGTGGTGGAGGCTACAAAGTAGACCAAAAGAAGGGCTGCTAAAGCCCAGAATACGTATGCCGAAGGCCATGCGATTTGTGCCATCGTGGTGGTTCGAGTTAATTGAGTTATACGGGAGAACCAATCGACGAGATACTAATAATCATGCCAAACAGTAACCCCCCCCATTTAATGACGCGATGTCTCTCAATCCCGTCCCCTTCACCGGCCCCGCCTGCCCTTATGCAATCTAGTCTATTGGTGTAAATGCAGATATCCCGTCAATTCTTGCATATTTTTGCTGCATAGAGAAGCTGTTTACACATCGCACTGTGCAATCCCGCGCCTGAGCAGCTAGCCCACATATGCCTGGGAAACATGCTTAGCGCGGATAGATTTCGGATTATTGGATTTTGGTGCAAGAAGCGGAACGGTCAGTTATCAATCGTAGTTTTTGCCTACCTGCAAGGGCATGACATGATATGCAGGTCATTGTAGAGAGGCTGGGTACGGTTAGTAGGTGCTGAGGGAGGCCGTGGGCAACCTTAACAGCAATGAGTGCGTCTTCAACGTCACCGTGCTCATGGTCATATATGGCTTTCGAGGAGGAAAAGCGATGACTTTACAACACGCAAATGAATCCCACATTGATTTATTTGCCGTTTTGCACTTGTATGTCGTTAACGGGCATCCGTCAAATGCCTTTCATGTCCCTGGTCACAAATCACATGAAGTGCTTAAGGCGGATCACCACTCTCCGTGGATTTCTCTTTTCAATCTGGACCTCGCCAGCATCGCCAGGTATTACGCATCAAGAGTGTATCTCCAAGCGGGGCAGCTGGATATTGTCCGCGATGATGCCGTTGTCTATGCGCAGGCTGTGAAAGACAAGCGTGTTGCTGAGACGCGGCTTGACATCGTCCAGAATGTTGACCACGCTGGGTGGTGTATATTACCGGGACTAGCCACGCGCAGTGATGAGGCGTGGACGAAGTCGCTGCTGGGGACCGAGCGGGACAAGAGCAAGGAATTGCCGTACCGAAGTATTGGGGACGGCTGCATATCAAAATGAGAGGAAAGTTGTTAAGCATTGAGTACTAAAGACGGTTGAAAGAGAGGAACAGTGACAGATATAAGTATAAAATAAATCGGCCGCTACGCTAAATTTCTCAGCTAGCGGCCCTACGCTGCGCTCCGGGGCAGCTAAGAAATTTGCCGATTTATTTCCTTAAGATCTCAGGGCTTAGATTCAGTCTAATACGTTGGGCTGCTCATTTCGACGTGAAATGCCAGCAGGCGCAGAAGCAAAGCTTCTTAGGATAGAGCTATTATAGCTGGCTTTCATAGCTGGCTTTCATAGCTGGCTTTCATAGCTGGCTTTCATAGCTGGCTTTCATAGC
>MUZH01003218.1:0-10549 GCA_003012965.1 Juglanconis oblonga
TTAGGAGTCCTAGATATTATATAACCCGATAAATACTCTCTTATAATCTATATTAGTAAAGAATCGAATTAGTAGTTATTAAGGAAGCTTGCTAATACTTATTTTCTTAATAGTTATATAGATAGCGAAAGGGATAAAGGAGATAGCTTATCGGGTTACCCTTATTAAAGCGGAGAACTATAATCTTCGAAAGGCTAATAATATACTTAGCAAATATCGGAGGGCTAAGAAAACTCGTCTCTATAAAAGAGGAATACTTACTTAAGAGGAGGTAATAGATATTTTAGCTAGAAAGGATATAGAGTAGTAAGCAAAGCGTAATAAGGGTAAAAATATAGATAGGGAGGAAGGATAACCGGCGACTATTCGACGATATAGCAATTACGGCAAATCCGGCTATAATATACGAATATACGAGATCGATATAGAAATATCTAATATATATAGTTCTGATTAGTTTTAATTAATTTGAATAATTATAGTGCTGCAATTAAATAGAAAAGGTATATAGGTGGTGGGAAGTGTCCCGGGTACTGATATGTCCCGGGTATTAATGATCCACGTTACTACTTTTGCTAGCTATTATTAGGTATAGTTCCTTCTTATAATTAAGAAAGAAATTTTTACTAAGTCTTTATTAAGGAATCCTTTAATTTTGCCCGAAATTATTTTCTAATTGCTTAGTAGTCTATATAACTTAAGTTTAAAATATAACCTATATATTATAAATTATAAAAATATCGATTAAAATTCTATTAATAAAAAGGCTAAAACTATTTGTTTTTAGCTGCTTTAATTAATAAGATAAAAATCATTATTAATCGAATTTTAAGATTTAAAAAATTACTTAAGAATAAAATTCGGTAATAAAATAGATTAATAATCTAGTAATAGAATACTTAATACTATTTTCTTATAGCTAGTCTAGTTAAAGAGATAAAGATTCTTAAAGTTCTATTTTTATAAGAAATTTTGAAACTTAAAAAATAGAACTTTAGGATTTTTTATCTTTATAACTAGACTAGCTATAAAGAAACTATTTAAATAATAATAATAATAATATTTCTTATCACGCTAGCTATAGCTAAGTATAGCGTCTAGAAGGCATATAGTCTCTCTATAAATACTTAAGAAGAAAAACTATATATAAAAGTTAAGTAAAACTCCCTTATAGTTATCTATTTATAATACTACAGCTACTTAGAAACGACGTTCTAAAGTAAGATGCTATTACTTAAAAACTTTATAGAAAAGGAGACTTTATAATAAGGTCTTAGAGATTTAGTAGAATCCTATCTAGCTTATAAAAGGTAAGCGGCTAGTAGTATTAATAGATAGTCTATATATCCTACCCCCTAACTATATAATAGCTGCCTTTTAATAGATAGCCTATAAGATGTAATTACGTAATATAATTACGTAAGCTCGTGCACTATATAGCATAAAATCATAGATAATATAAAGAGCTCTTATAATAATAAAATATATAAATACGGCCAAATAATAAAAGAATAATCTTAATATTTAATAACTTTATCTTTTACTATCTTTATAACTAGCTAAGCTATCTAGCTATAATAACTATATTATAACTACTTATATAATAAACTTATATTATTATATTAAATATATAAGCAGTATTAAATAAGCAACTTACGTAAGCAGAAGGTTCTGGAAGCTTTTAGTAACTTCTTTTGCTACTTATCTTTATCTCGCGTTTATATACTAATAATATAGCTATTCCGCAAGTCTCTATATCTTTCTATATTATCCAATAAGACGTAATGCTAACTAATTCAGCTTACGGATAGAAGATTCTAGAATAGCTAGAAAAAAGTATATATAGACAGCTTCTCTCCTTTAAAGGAAGACTTTAAAATATAGTAAATTAAGGCAATATAACGATAATTACCCTACTATTATTATCTCTCTATTTACTATCTATTAAATTCTAACCCTAATATATCTCTATTTTATTGCGAACCTTCTCTACGATCTAAAATACACTTATTTCCCCTCAGATAGCCGACCTTCCTTCTTTCTTTTCTTCTACTAGCTAATACTTTCCGTAATATCTTTATATACCATTTAATTCCTTACCTACTACTACTGTATCTTTATATTATCCTACTAGTATTACTATAATAGGTAATACTTTAATAATATTTAACGGCTATAGCTCTTTGCTTATAAAGAGCTCTTTATAAAGTTGGTTAAATTCCTCTACTAAGACTGCTATATTATTAGCTAGCTATAACCTTAGTATAATCTTTTATCTATACCTTATCTATCTTAATAATTCTCGCTTTAAGCCTAATAACCTAAGTATAGACTCTCTACCTCCTTAATATATTACTACGATTATAAAGTTAGATCTTTATAAAGGCTAGAAGAGTAAGGCGCTAGCTTACTACTACCCTATATTAGCTATATATACTTATAATTATTATACTTTCTACTATACTTAGAAGCTATTATCTAAAAAGCTCTATATTTAGAAGACTAATAAGAAACTTCTCCTTAAGCCTTCTATAACTTCATAATATATACTAATGGGTTTAAGAAAGAGATACTTCTAATATATTAAGACTAGCTATTAAAGTTAATACTACTTAATAAGTATTCTCTATATTATCTCTATAATATTTCTAAAACCTTATCTAGTCTACTTTGCTAACTCTAATTATAGATTAGTAACTACTTTTTCTATAATAAGGAGGGAAATAAGCTCTTTATTAATAGGAATCTTATAATTAAAGCGCTTACTCTCTATAACCTTACTAAGATATTTCTTGCCTTAAGAAAGAAGGATAAGGTTATTAAGGACATTAACACCTTTAAAGATATATATATACCTAGCCCATTTAAATCTATCTTAACTAACCTTTAATAAATATAATATTATTATTAAGTATATTAGTTCTTCTATAACTCTCTTTAAAGTCTTAAAGCAGCCTTACCTTAATCTCTTAAATAATAATAATAATAATATCTCTAAGCTTATTACTTGCTTAAATATATATAAGGAAGATTAAGCTATATACTTTCCTTTTTTAAATAAAAGTTCTTAAAGTTTCTACTATTTATTATTGATATAATAGGGGGTATAAAAGGCTTATTTATATTACTCTTTATTATTTAGCAGATAAGAATACCTTGTAAAAGCTTTTTCCTAATATTTATAATATAAAGAACTTTTACAGAATATTTTCTAATTAAAAGCTAGTAAAGCTAATAACTTACTAGCTTATATTTACTAAATATTTTTTATTATATTAGCTAAATTTTAAAATCTAAAATAAGAATATAAAGAAAGGTAAATAATAATAATAATATTTCTTATTACGATTGCTATATATATAGCGCCTAGAAGGCATATAGTCTCTCTGCAAATACTCGGCGACTAGAAACCCTTTCTAAATAGCTGAGATAAAAACTACCTATTACTACTGCTTATTTAAGATTCCGATATTAAACCGAATTTCGCTTATCGATTTATTTTTCCGTTGTTCTAAATCTAGAAAAGCTCTAAACTAATTAAGCCTCTTTAATTTACTCCTAGTCTGCCGACCCCTAATATCTTAGCAGCTAGTTTATTATATAGGCCCTATTCCCGACTTATTATTTCTTAGCTACTTTCCCTTTTTTCTATTTTACCCTTATTTAAGCTATAATACATCTCTCTTTTAACCTTACTAATGCTTTAACCTTTCTAAAGCCTTTTGACGCTATCTCCGCTATATTATAGCTAATTGCTTATAGCTTCCCTTATAATAGAAATAATAATTATTATATTATTTTATTATTATATTTAGGCAATATTACTCTTTTCTACCTATAATTTATCGGGTTAGGTTATTATAATATAGTAACGACTTATTTTAATAGAGTAACTTATACTTTAGCAAGTTATCCGCTATAATGCTAAGGATACCTAATCCCCAATTATAACCCGATATAGAGGAGAGGATATATTAAGGGTTAAGTTCTTCTATTCTATTAATTGCAAATCTATGAAAAAGAAAAACCGGTAGGCGGAGTAAGACTCGAACTTATAACCTCTATAAGGTCTGCTATAATGCATAACTACTGCACTACCCGCTCTACTTCCGTAATATAGTTATAAGTTTTTATAATTTAAATATAATAAATTAAGTAAATATTACGGAACTTTAATATATTAATTATAACGAGCTTAATACAGCGTTTATAATATATATAGTAAATCTTCTATAGACGCTTTAATATTCTAGTTTAATTCGTAGTATAATAGTATAAGCAATATATATCCTATACTATTATTCTAATCAATAGACTTTATAGCTATAGTAAACTAAGAAATCTATATTCTCTCTTTAGTCTAAACGTATAACGAGTTTTTAAATTAAGTTGAAGCTAAAGAGTAATATTAGCAAAGTAAAGTTAGAAAAGCTTTCCTTAAATAAGAAAAAAATAAAGTAGTACTATTAATATATATAGAGAGCTTATCGACTTTATCTATAAAATTAAAACTACGAAGATTAGAAAAGAAACTTGAAACAGGTAAAAGACTCGATAATATAATAAGAATAATACTAGGAAAAATAAAAAAAATATAATATAGCTAGAGCTATAAAACTTAAGAAGTATACTATTTAAATACTACTTACTTTAAATTAATATTTTATTGTAGGTGAATTATTATGTCAAGTTTATATTAAAATGTTGCGAAACTAGGATTTGAGTTGCGTAGTAAGCTTAGTGGGTTTCCTATAGGCATTTTGAAAAGGCGCGTTATTTTTGTCTACTCGCAAGAGCTTTGCCAAGTGCAAAGTGGGGCCTGTCTCCATACTTGACATTATGCTCGGAGTCGCGGACAAGAACATATTGCGGCTGTCTGTGAAAGAAAGGATACAGAGAGGTATTGGAAATGGAACCCACCTAACGGAGTAGCCGGTTGTCACTGACGGCCCGTCCGGCCAAGAATTATAAACTGAAGATGTAAATAGACTCGTGGGGCATTTATACTGGCACACCTAGCCACTACTTAAGGTTCCTAGAGGCCACCTATATATGCGGTGCCCCTTCAGTGACAAGAATTCCGTCTTCTGCTGAGTCCCCTTATTCTCATCTATCCTCGAATTTTGATACGTTTGATACGCATCGAGTCACCATCATGTCGCCCAAAAAGAACTTCACCGTCTTGATCGCGGGCGGCGGTATTGCCGGCTTGACTCTGGCCAATATGCTGGAGAAACTCGATATCAACTACCTGGTCCTCGAGGGCCACTCAACCATTGCACCTCAGGTGGGCGCAAGCATTGGCCTACTGCCAAATGGACTCCGCATCTATGATCAGATTGGGCTGGCCGGCAACGTCAGGTCCCTCATCAAGGAACCGTGTCAGTCATTATTCGTCCGAGCAGCAGATGGCAAGGTCATTACCGACTACGCCAGGCTCGCAGACCAGATTCGAGGCCGGTCAGTATCTCATATCCAAGTGACCGCATTCGTCTGACTCCCAGACTAGGCATTCGTATGACAATGTCTTTGTCGACCGTCAGTTGATCCTGGATCTCTTGTACAAGAATCTGAAGAACAAAGACAAGGTCCTAGTCGGCAAAAAAGTCCAACAAGTCATCACCGAGCCAGCCCGGGTCAAGGTCGTTACGGGCGACGGCTCAACCTACACAGGCGACATCCTGGTTGGCGCCGACGGCGTCCACAGCAAGGTCCGGAGTGAGATGTGGCGCCTGGCAGACTTGCTTGAACCGGGCTGGATCCCTCAGTCTGAACACACGGAAAGCCTGCCAACAACCCACAAGTGCATCTTCGGCATCTCGGTCATGAAGTCCTACACGCCAGGCACCGTCCAGACGCACATGTGCAGCGGATATTCGTACCTGACGATCGCAGGTCCTGATAACAAGGTGTACTGGTTCCTCTTCATCGACATGAACCACACATACCACATCCACGACCTCCCGCGCTTCTCCCTGGAAGACGAGGAGCTGCTGGTCAAGGAGCACGCGGCGGACAAACTCACCCAGGAGCTGACCTTTGGAGACCTGTACGCGACCAAGACCAGTTCCGTTTTGACCCCCATTCCCGAGTATGTGTTTAAAAAGTGGCACTATGACCGCATCATAACCGTGGGAGACGCGGTCCACAAGGTACAGTACCTGCTTATCCGGTGTGAGAACAAGGCGCTAGAATCAAAGTAATAACTCAAACTCCATGCTCAGTTCAACCCCATCTCAGGCCAGGGCGGAAACTCGGCCATTGAGACGAACGCAGTCTTGGTGAACAACCTCAACGCCTTGCTTCAGAGAAACCCGGACCCGACCACCGCCGAGATCCACGCCGTCTTCGCCGCAACGCAAGCCAAGCGTTCGCCACGAGCAGAGTCTCTCGTCCAAAACGCCCATGAGGAACAAGTCCTTGCGGCCTTCGAGAAGCCCGGGGTGGGGTTGCTTGCCAAGCTCATGCCGCTGTCAAACATCGACCAGGTGTTTAGTTCCCGATCCGACGCCATCGAGGGCGCCCACCGCCTCGATATGTTGCCGGTGCCCAAGCGGCCACGGGCCCTGCCCTTCCACGACGAGCTGCCCGCCTTGCCCCTCACCCTCTCCGTGCTCCCCAAGCTCGTCACGGCAGGCGTGTTGGCCGCGCTCTTCTACGTCGCCACCCAGGCCTTGACCATCGACGAAGTGGGCGGCCTGACCCCCAACAGCACCTTCGCGAACCACTCCCTGGTGCGCACCTACACGGGCTACCCGGCCGTCGACGAGCCCCTCTCGTTCCTGGTCTTCGCCTTCTCCGAGGCCGTCGCCGGTGCCGACCCCTTCCAGAAGATCCAGTGCGCCTACTTCCTCTTGAACCTCCTGCCCGTGCTATATATCTGGACCGTCGAGTCGTACCGCAACGGCAACAACCTCGCACCCGGCGTCACTTTACCCGTGCTCTTCTCCGCCTCCGCGCAGATCCTCGGCTTCGGCAAGGTCGCGCCCCTTTACTTCCTTCTCAGCCTTCACACCACAGCCGCCACCACCTACACGCGCACCACGGGGCGGCCTATCCCCTCGCCCGTCGCAAAGGCCCTCCTCCCGGCCTTCGTCGCGGGCTTCGTCCTCCCCACGGTCCTGATGTTCATTCCCCGCGCGAGCGACGTCGATGGCCAGGCCACCCAGCTCGCTGTTGCCCTCTGGCAGCCCGCTCCCCTGTACGTCGCCGGCCTGACCTGGCTCCTAGCCAAGCTGATCGGCGCCGCTTCAGTCAAGCCCGTCAAGCCATTAGACTTTGAGATCTTCGAAAAGAAGGACCTGGCCCCTCTTCAGGCCGGCTACTCCTTCTTCCTGGCTGTGACGGCGATCCTGCACGCCGCGACGGCGTGGTACGCCAGCGCACCCGGGGCCGCCGCGGATCTGCTAGATGCGCTCTTCGGCCTGCCTGCGGCGCGGGCCGTGGGGGCCGCGGCTGCAGCAGCAGACTTTTACGCGTTCTTCAAGTACGACTTCGTGCTGACGTTTGCAGCGGTATTGGTATGGTGCCTGTACAGCGTATTCGAGTTGCGCAGGTTGGGATACGTCACGACCGCGACGGCGGTGAAGGCGACCGTGGCGGTGCTGGTTGGACAGGTTGTGATCGGGCCGGGTGCTACATATGCTGGGCTTTGGGCTTGGAGAGAGGATGTTATTGCTTCGCTTATGGACGAGTAGGAGACGGAAGTACTAAGGCTGCTAAGACGGATTCCGTATTTAGTACTAATCTATGCAGCGACCTTAGCTCTATAACGAGATATATGATCGATCTGGCCCTACCGGGAGGTGTTATAGTTACCGTATACCTAGGTAGGTATGCAGGCAAGATGCAGTTTAGTAGAGGGCATGATCGATGGATATTTGATATAGAAATCATATAGGACAGCATCAAAACACATTTATTCCTTGCTCCTGAACTCTACATTTGCTGCTAGATGGGCGTACTATTTGATATAAGCAAAAGAAGAAAGTAGTCTTCAGGCAAACAGCGATAGAGGACGAGATCCTCCTCTAATTTTCCCCGTCCCACGCTTACTACCCTCGACCTTATCTTGAGGCCTCCTTGTCAGAAACGCCGGATACATATGCGTGCCAGGCGAGTCAAAGGTCTCAATGAGCGCCGCCACCGCGGGATTCAGTCCCGCCGCCATCACCTTCTTCGTCCATCCTTCCCAAGAGAGCACGACGTAGGGCGAATCGTTCCCCTTGCGCTTCGCTATCCCCGCCATGCGATCCATAGGGATCACAACGTCGCCCACACTGTTCTGGTACGTCATACCGCTCGGGCGCCCGGGCTCGTTGCTCATGATGCCCCCAACGATGTCCTCGCAACACGTCCGGACCGGAAACGAGGTCGAACGCGCCCGCGTTGTGCTCAACGGCGGGGACGGCGCGGGTCTTGTGGGCGTAGTGCAGCAGGGCGTTGACCCAGTCGAAGTCCGCCTTGGTCGTGGTGGCGTCGGAACTCGTATACCCACTTGGCGCACATGTAGCCGTGGGAGCCGTCCGCGAGGGCGTCTTGCCCGTGCCCGACATGGACGGGAAAGCGTCTATGCCCGCGAAGAGCGCCATGCCGGCCGAGCCGATGTAGTGCAGGGGGACCATGCGCCACAGGCAGAGGGGCACGAGCTGCTTCGTGGCCTCGACGTTGGATAAACGCAGGGCCGAGTAGTATTTGAGGTGGGAGGTATCGGAGCCATTGTGGATGACGGCGTCGACCTCGTCGAAGATGCCGAGGAGCTCGCCCTTGGAGAGGCCGAAGCGAGGAAGACTAAGGTGCTGGGAGGGGGTAGTTTGCCCGATCTCAGCCGACCCGACAGGCGGCGTACCGCAATGCAGATGACCTTTCGAACCCCGGGCCGTTGTAAAATAGTATGCTGCTCAGATTTCAGTTGTCAGCCCTAATCTTAAGGTTATTCCTCGGTATCCTTATCTTTAAGGTTATTTCGAGTACGCTAGGCTGGCTATCTAAGGACGGCAGTAGGTAACGAAGTAACGCTTAGAGGCAGAGCTCCTTCTAACGCTCTTAATAAACGTATAGAAAGTTAGTAATAGAAAGAACGACCGTATAGTCTAATTAATAGAGACTATAATAAATAAAAGCTAGTAGCTACTAGTATTCTAAATATATAAAGGTCCTTTATATAAATACTAAAAAATATATTAAATCTAAAACTCTGCCTTTTTTAGTATTTTTCGTAATTCCGTAGCATTTATTTTATAATACTCTAGCTTTTTATAAAATAATATCTTTATAAATCTAGTCCGTAAGTTAAGGTAGGTAGTTAGGATAAATAGTAGTCTTAGCTAGCGCTAGTAGTATTAATAATAAGTAGCAGCCTTTTTAAAGCCGAATTTTAATAGCATTCCGATATTAGTCTAGGAAATATAAAATTTTAGTAATATTCCGGCGTTAGTCTAGAAATTATAAGATTTAAAGGGTTTTTATAGCTCTTATCTATAATAGGCTAAGCTATATCCTAGCCTTCTCTATACTAGTACGGCATTACACTAGCAATAGTCTAGACTTTTAGCAGACCTATAATGCTATTATATAATTAGGGTTTTAAGCCTGCTATAGCAATATAAGGGATATATTCTATACTTTATAATCTAGCTAGCTTAGCTCTTATCTCTTCTCTTTACTAGCAATCATATTTCTATTTAGGCACCTACCTTTAGTTACTATATAAATCGGACCTTTATATTAATTACTAATTTCTAAATCCGCTCCGAGCCTTGATATAATATTAGCAGAGGTAGTTTGCAAATTATATTTATCTTATAATTATATTAGAAGTTCCTATATAATAGACTTAAATAGTATAATATAGATTTCAATATTATTATAATATAGGATAGTAATATAAAGGAGAGATACTAACTGCTAGGCACTTAATAGAACTTTAGATAAGAACTCCCTATTATAGAAATAATAATAATAAATAAATAGTAGATCTTAACCTAGCTATAATCTTTACTAAGTATAATTATACCCTCTTTAAATCCTAGTCTAAGATCGATATAACTACCCCTAGTATATATAGTTAATCTCTAATAGCTCCTTAGCTAAGGTATATTTTCTAATAATAATATAGTAGCCTATATAATAGCTATAAAGGCTATAATTACTATATTAAAATAGCAATTTTAATAATTAATATAAACAGGTATATTATATATAACTCGCCTTCGGAAAAAACTAAACTTAAGAGCAAAGTTTAATAGAGATTAAAAAGTATTTCTGCTATAGCGCTTAATAATATTATATATCATTATTACTAATTAGGACTTTATTAGGACTTATATAGATATTTAGTTTTTCTTTTAAAATTAGCTAAATCTTAGGATATAGTAATAGATAGTAATCTTTTATAAAAAAAGGAGGATAGACTAATATTATAATATTATTACCTTTTTAAACTATCTATACTTTATCTATAATAACTTATACTACTTTAAGGCTACCTTAGTTACTTTAAAAGCATTATAAATATAGAATAATAGGATCTTTACTTTATTCCTAATAT
>MUZH01003219.1:0-10567 GCA_003012965.1 Juglanconis oblonga
ATAGTATTAATTTTTCGGATTTTAAGAGATTTATTAATTAATTCCTAGGGGGAGACCCCCCTAGACCCCCCCTTTTGCTTATAGCGCTTTAGCCTACAGCGCCTTCCTCCTTAATGCTCCTGCTTAATTATGCTATTAATATCGTAATTATCCTTTACGAAGTATATACTATCTAATGCTAAGAGGCTAAATCCTATTAGCTAATAGCAATATCGATATATTACTTTTAAGCAGCTAATAGCAATGCCGGATATAAACCGGGGTTATAGGCCGTAAAGAAGAAGCATACTTTACGGCTTGCAGAGCTCGCCTCTAAGCATTGCTTCTTAATGAACTCTTGAGGAGATCAAATATAGAGAATGTGAGAGAGAGCCTTGTTTTGTGCTATCTGTTGCTTAGATTTATCTGATAGGCTACCTAACTGTCTGTCAGTCTACATGAAAAAGAGGTCTGGAAAGAGTGTCTAAGCCTCTAGGTTTTATGCCTAGAAAAGCAGCTTATGTAAGCCTATTTCTCCACAACTCTAGCGCACGTCCTATGTGAGGCTGGCGACAAGGCTATGTAGGGAGGCCACTATGTGGTGGAAATACCTTGAGCATCACTCCTCGAACATTCTCAATAACTCTCAATGTGATATGCATGGATTTAGAACTCCAGATGCCACTTTCCAAATCGAACTTTGAACCTAAGTTTCTCGCCTTCCAATTTTCTCGTTAAGAATCTGTTTACAGATTCAAGATAAAGTAAGGGCTTTCTAAAACCACGCTTCTTTTATTATCAATAAAACTCAAAAGATAAGAATCACAAGAAATTGTTCCGGGATTTGCGAATATCCAGTAGGGGTCATCCAGTAGAGGTCTCTACTTGAACGCAAACGAGAGTAGCGCGGGAATTCTTCACTGCTTGGAGTCCGAAACTATCCGCGCCGTCGTCACGGCTCAATTCGGTCCGGAATCTTAAAGTCACGATAGTCAACTGCCCCATCGCTGATGTGGTTGGCTTGTTTTTTCAGCCCCAATAGACTTTTTTGAATAGGATCTCTCGAAGGCATATATATCAAATCCAGCCGCGCCACACTGTCTAACATACATATTCACTTACATTTGTCATCCTTCCGCCCAATCTTCTCCACCCCCCCCCCCAAACCTCTCCCATGTACAAGCAATGTCCCATCTTAGAGTCCTCGTCGTGGGTGCGTCCATCGCAGGACCGACAACAGCCTACTGGCTCGCCAAAGCCGGCGCCCACGTCACCGTCATCGAACGCTTCCCGCACCTCCGCACCAGCGGCCAGAACGTCGACATCCGCACCGCTGGTGTAACGGTCATGCGCAAGATGGCCGGAATGGAGGCCGCGGTGCGCGCCGCGGTGATCGAAATGGACGGCTTCAGCCTCGTCGACGACCACGGCCGGCCGTTGGCCATCATGACGGCGACCGGGGACGCGGACGCGCAGTTCCTCGTCTCCGAGTACGAGATCTTCCGCGGGGCGCTCTCGCGTGTGCTGTTCGACATGACCAAGGACCACGACCGGATCAGGTACGTCTTTGGCGAGCAGGTCGCATCGATGCAGCAGCAGCAGCACCAGGAAGACGCCGGACCCATCACGGTAGAGTTCGCCAACGGGCTGCCGACGGCCGAGTATGACCTCGTGGTGGCCTGCGACGGATCCACCTCGAGGACGCGGGCCATCGGCTTCGGCTGCGGCATCCGGGACCACATCGTGTCGCTGAACAGCTGGGCGGCGTACTTTGACATCGAGAAGGACCTCCTGCAAGGGGCCAGGCTGGGAAAGGCCTACAGCACCCCCGGGGGACGCTTCGTCGCTGTCGGGCCTAACCCCTCCTCCGGAGGGAACAAAGTCGTGTTCATGAGCATCCATCCGCGCGACGACCACGACGCCACCAGACCGTTCCGCGAGGCCGCCAAGAAAGGAGACGACGCGCTCAAGTCGTACGTGACCGAGCGGTTCCAGGGCGCCGGCTGGAAGTCTGCGGAGCTGTTGGACGGCATGATGAGATCGGGAGAATTCTACGCCTCCGAGCTGGTCCAGGTCAGAGTCCCTTCCCTGTACAACGGGCGCTTTGTTGTCGTTGGGGATGCCGGCTATGCGACTGGTCCGACGGGCGGCGGTACGAGTCTTGCCATCGCGGGTGCCTATCTTCTGGCGGGTGAGATCAGCAGTCACAAGGGCGATATTGTAGCAGGCCTCAAGGGCTATGAGGAGCGGATGAGGCCTATCATCGACGATCTGCAGAAGATCCCACCTGGTGTTCCGGGAATGATGGCGCCACAGACGACCTGGGGAATATGGGTGCGAAACATGCTTTTCAGGCTCGTGTGTTGGGGCATGAAGTTTAAGGGGTTGTTCGCATGGGCAAGTAAATACTTTTCCAGCTCTTTTGGAGGCGATAAGTTCAACATACCCGACTATGAATGGGAATGTTAAGGTCCTCTCCTGGGCCACAGAGGGAAGAATTGAGTGACTCTCACGGCCTGTGATAATGTAATATGTCAGATACCCTACTGCGAATATGTTTGAACACTATAGGGGTTGCTTTCGTTGTCTATTCGAATTATGCCAGACGTAAGCAATTAGCAGAGAAGGAATGGATCTCTTCATGGATCTCTTAACGGTGTGACTGGATAATAGCGGATACGGAGATATACACTCGTCCTCTCTCGGCTTCATAGTCACCTTGACGTCACTCTCTCGACAGCACTAGTATAGGAAATGCTGCCACCCCCAAGGATCGACCGGGTACTAAGACTTGTAAGATATAGACTAATGCACGTTTAGAGCATTATTATATGCATTAGGTAGGGCTATATACTATAGATATATATAGGTTAGCCTATGCTATATTTTAAGTAGTTAGTTTATAGAATATATGCTAATATCCTATAATTTCGCTATATCTTATATAATAGCTATACTATATAACGTTCTAATAGTCTTTTAATCCCCTAAGTCTATTACTAGTTCCTAATTAAATAAGACTAAGTATTAATTTAGAATACTTAGTAAAAGCGATTAGTAAATTATTATTAATAATATAAGAAGAGCTAGAAGTATAAATAAAGGGATAGCTAGAAAAGAATAAGTATAAACTAAAAGGAGCTATTATTAAGGCAAATAGAAGTTTAGTAATAATATTAGCTCCTATTTAGCTTATTTAGTTCTTAAGAGGTATAAGGCCTATATAATATAGTATATCCCTTTAAAAAGTATATTAATAGTATAAGTAACGTCCTATTTTTAGTATATCTATAGAATCTTACTAAGGAAGATATAAAGGGTTCTTTAGTATTAATAGAGCTATTTATAATACTAACTATTAGTATAACTACTCTATTTATTAGAGGTTATAGGCCGATTTAGCAACTCGATTTAGCTAATTTAACTAGTTTAGAACGGATTTCAATATTAAAAGTCGGAAACTTATAATTCTCTTAAGGCGGGTAGTGCAGTAGTTATAAGTTTAAGTCTTACTCCGCCTACTAGTTTTTCTTTTTCGTAGATTTATAATCTATAAAATAGAAAAACCTAACCCCTAATATATTCTCTCCTCTATATTAAGTTATAACTAAGGACTAAGCACCTCTAATATTATAGCAGCTAACTTGCTAAAGCGTAAGTTATTCTGCTAAAATAAGTTATTACTATATTATAGCAACCTACCTTAGGAAACTATAGGTAGAAAAAAGTAGTACTGCTTAGCTATAGTAATAAAATAATATAGTAACGATTATATCTGCTATAAAGGAAGCTGCAGGCAATTAGCTATAATATAATAAAGGTAGCGCTAAAGGGTCTTAGAAAGGTTAGGGCGTTAATAAGGCTAGGAGTAAGGTGCGTTATAGCTTAAATAAGGTAACTGGAAAAAAGGAGTAGCTAAGAAACGTTAAGTTGGAATAGGGCCTATATAATAAACTAGCTGCTAAGATAATAGAGGTAGGCGGACTAGAAGATTAAATTAAAGAGGCTTAATTAGCTTAGGCCTATTTAG
Organism: Juglanconis oblonga; assembly: GCA_003012965.1. Lineage (NCBI taxonomy): Eukaryota > Fungi > Ascomycota > Sordariomycetes > Diaporthales > Juglanconidaceae > Juglanconis > Juglanconis oblonga. The sequence goes on from MUZH01003219.1 coordinate 4,010, forward strand.
CTTAGAGCTTTTCCTATATTAGAACGATAAAATATAGATTAAAGGGAAAAATCCGGTTTAATACCGGAATCTTAGATAAGCAGCAGCGAGCAGTTTTTATCCTAGCTATTTAGAAAGAGTTTCTAGTTACTAAGTATTCGTAGGGGGACCGTATGCCTTCTAGGCGCTATATATATATATAGCAGCGTAATAAGAAATATTAATTAACTAATAATAAACTTAGGAGATTAAAAGACTATGAGAACATTATATAATATAGCTACTATATAAGATATAGCGAAATTATAGGATATTAGTATGTATTCTCTAGATAAACTACTTAAACTATAGTATAAGCTAATATATATGCATTTATAGTATATAGTCCTACTTAATGCGCATAGTAACGCTCTAAACGTATATTAGTCTATATCTTATAAGTCTCGGTAGCCAGTCGATCTTTAGGGGTGGCAGCGCTTCCTATATATACATCTATAACCCCCCCCCCTTACTAACTTGTTATGGAAAGCCAGCGCTATGTCCAAGCGGTCTCTAAACCCTTACCGACGGTATGATCATCACCTCCGAGTCCGATATGCTCAATACCGTGCCATTTTGAGACATCGGGAGATTGCAAAAGCCCTGCCAAGTCGAGATACACAGCCCGACAATAGATGCCGTATGTCTTGGTACTAGCTCACATAGATCATGTATCGTGCCACAATATATAGTGTATGTCTTCCTGGCGGTTTATTAAGCCTATTGCTCAAGGACCATTTGATCTAACTGATAATTGCCGAAGGAGTTACAGCCTCACGTGTGCTTGGCAGCCTTTAAAGAATCCGTGCAATGCTGCAGGTGTTCGGTAGTTTCAAAGGGGCATGGGAGCATTTCTAATAATTCAGGTACACCAAGAGATGATGCTGGACCTTTACATTCTACGTGAAGAAACATATACCATGTATATAACTACACCAGATCATGTCCTCACAATCGAAGCTTTCTCTCAAGACCACAGGTCCCCCAATCCAGCCAGTCATTCACGATGGAATGCAGCCGTAGCAGCCCCCTCATGTCTTTTAGACAATTCATACATCTCCTCGTGGTCCTCTTCTTTGCGGCCCAATGCAGTCTTGCCGAGTCCCTCCATCCCTTCCGGTTTCAAGGCGCCAAGCACCTGCAGCTGCGCCAACCGCCTCCAGACCCGCCGGTCCCGAAGATCGACGGCGTCCCGTCCACAAAGAGATACATCAAGGCCCCGGCCAACAACAAGGGCGCCTTCTGGTCCGGGATCCCGTTCCCGCTGTCCCAGTCCGCCGCCCAGGACGCCGGCCTGCAGACGCTCGAGCAGTCCGTCCCCCCGGAGATCACCGACCACCCCGAGGGCCAGCGCGGGACGCCCACCAACCAGCAGTTCTGGGACTGGTTCTCGGAGGGCTTCTCCGATACCATCGTGGAGTCGGGCAGCACAGAGGTCACGGTTCTCCTTCGGGCGCCGAACAGACTGCTCACGGGGCCGAGCGACCCGCTCACGGACGGAAGGATGGTATCACGATCTAGTGAGTTGAGCATCCCTAGCCGCAGCCCCATATATATATAAATATATATACCTACATCATGAGTTCCCATCTCCCCCGGCAGAAGCAGCAACAGGCCGAGGAAAGGAAAGAGGGGGAAAAAACCTCGGCTGATATCGTTTTTGTGCGCAAAACCCACAGACTGGTCCGAGATCGAGTTCCCCATCATGCGGGAAAACAACATCCGGGTGATGGCCATGCATCCCGGCGAGTTCGGCCGGCCCGGGGTCGACCGCTACGAGCTGTGGCCCAACGACGAGGCCTACATGTGGCAGCAACGCTGGCAGGGCGGGCAGGAGGCCGTGGAAGAGGTCATGTGTGCCCCCGGCGAGAACTCGGTCCTCGTCCAGTGTGAGACGGCCGTGGATCCGGACGAGTTCCTGATTGCCTGTCCCAATGTTCCGGGCTCCATACAACCGTGAGTCTTCCGTGATTTTGTGCATCAACAGATGATCTTTTTTGAGCTTTTTCCACACGGGTGTCGAAGTACATGCTGACTTGGTGTGACCCCCCCCCCCCCAAAGTCCGAATGGTGGTGGACAGTGTAACTTCACGGTCGCGCCTCCCGTCAATCCTCAGGTCAACACTTTCAGCGTCACGCACGTCTTGACCACCGCTGCCATGCGGTTGCTCGTCAGTTGCTTTTCTACAACTTGCAGCGGTGGAGGATCCAGGCCGCCCAGGGGCGTGTTGTCCGACCTGGCTCTTGCGCAAAGAGCAGCTATCAGGGAAGCGCGCTCGGCGGCCAACGTCAGCAGTGTGCTGCTAGGTTGAGAGGTATGGTGCGATACCGTGGAAGCTAGAGGGCAGGGCACGGTATATACATTCTAACTTTTGCCGGACAAAAACGAGTGGTCAGCTCAGATGCTACTTGCTATCCCCTAAAAAGGGGTTATAATAGTAAAGATATTCCAAGTGGATATTATAAAGAGTCTTGCAGAAACGAAGTGGTACATACTTTGAGAAATTGAGCGAATAGATTAACAGGAACGCCAACACTCTACGAATAATTCTTCAGCAACACGGCTTCCGGGACTTTGTGTGAAAGCTCTCAAATCTCAGACATGCCGACCCCTTGTCCATAGGTGACAGACATAAGACTTCCGAGAGGAATACCCTAGGTAGGTAAGGCATATTGAGTTGAAAAGTCAAAATAAAGCAGGTTGCTTTAAATTAAACAACGAAGACTGCCAAGACAATATGCTGGGAATTGTGGTTTGCTCAGAGCTACCGATGCTCTTTTGCTGAATTGTCTAGATATACATACTCTAAGTGCTAGGCTTTCGAGCATTCTCCATTGTATGAAGGAAACTGTTACAGCTTTTACAGCTATATTAACAGCTTAAGAAACAACAACCACACACACATACATACTCTAATGCAATGCAATGCTCACTTCTTCCCCCCCTTCCCACCCCTTCCACCCTTTCCCTGTCCACCTCCCTTCCCTCCTTTCCCACCCTTGCCGCCACCTCCGCTCCCAGATTTCCCTCCAGCCGTCCCACCAGATATCAAGACCGTCATCTTGCTCGCCGGCACAACATTGTGCGCCTCCTCGGGCTTAAGTGCTTTGATAAGCTCAACCTCGCGCGGCCACATCCTCTCGCTATCCCGAGCCAGTTCATCGATACTGCCCTTCTTAGTAGCACCAATCTTCCACCGCTCCAATATCTCCTTGATCGCCTTGCCCTTCTTCGTCGAACCGGGCTGGATCTTCACCTTGTACTTGCACTTGCCCATCGCGGCCCACGGCGCACACACCGGCACCACCTCGAGGATCTCGTCCCCGGGGAGCGGCATGCCCACCAGCGCATCGAGCGACGTCGCGGCCTGCTCTTCGTCGTCATCCAGCACCTCGAGACCCTCGTCCAGCATCATCCGGCGGATCTCCTCGTGCTCGGCGAGTTTCTGCTTCTGCTTTTCCTGGGCCTGCTTGCGGCGTTCCCGTCGTGCGTCTTCCTCTGCCTGCCGGTCCGCCTTGGCTTTGGCTTCCGCTTCGGCCTTCTGGCGGCCCTTTGCGGCGCCGATGAGCTCTTCGTGCATGGCACGGTCTTCTTCGTCCTGATCTTTGTACTTGGCGGCGATCTTCTTCTGTTTTGCGCGTCGGCCACGCTTGGTCAGTGCGCTCTTTTGCTTGGATCCGCTTGCTTGCTGCGAGGTGGTGGCGGTGGATGTTGTGGGAGCCTCTGTTGGTGTTTCAGTCGCAGTTTCGGAGCCCCCATCTTCTGATCCACTGGCCTTGGCTTCTTCCTCCGCGTCCTTGGCATCATTGTCGGCTGGCCCTGCGTTGTCGCCAACATCTGTTGCCAGAGCGCCGGACATCATTGCCTCGGTAGACTCTCCGATGCTCAGCTTTCGTAAATCTTCTTTCACATGGTCGGTGTCTCCATCCAGATCATCATCTTCGTCGCCTTCTTCGCCTTCTTCGCCAGCTTCCGCATTGGTTTGCAGCGGATTCTGTCGACGTGGACTCTCGGCATCATCCTGCTCATCCCCTGATTCACTGTTATCGTCCTGCTGCTCGATGTCGTTTTCCGCATCCTTGGATTTTTCAGGGTTGCCGATCGAGCTTTCAACAGCACCATCGGCCGGGATCTCGTCCTCGATGGTCCCAGCATCGGAAGGATCAACGGAGTTTCCAATCGCACTATCTGTCTGAAAGTCGTCTGCTTTCTGGAGCCTGTGTTTGACATGGTTGGCTCTGCTCTCCTCACTGATCTTGAACATGAAGCCGAATCCGAGAATCAGCGGCTGTGGTGTCAGGATGTTCTTGTTACCTCGCACCATGAAGCTTCCAGTCGGCAGATACTCGCCAGTGGGAGCAGACTTGGAGACCTGCTCGGCATTCACCCACCAGGCGCCCATACCTGCTTTCGAGTCCCAGGCGTTGGATGAACAGACTGACAGACTCCCGGCTTGGGCCAATGTGGAGGGAGGTATCGGGGCGTCGGGCGTCTTCGGGTTGTTCTTGATGATGACGGATGCGGCGCCGTGCATATCGGCGTGCACGTAGACATCACCTTTTCGAAGGTGTTTCTTGTACAGGATCTCGTTCGTACCTGCGTCCCTGCCACCGACTACGAGGTAGCCATCTGACGAGATGAACCAGAGGAACTTCTCGAACCACATTTGACGGCGTGTCAAGTGGAGGGTTGGCTTCTCCTGCTTCAGACCTTTCTTGAGGTCCTGGGCAATCTTCTTCTCGGCGCTCTTCAAAGCTGTCACAGAGTGCTCCACGGTTTTCTGCGCTTTCACAGCAGCCACTTTCTTCTGATCGTAATATTCGCGAGCGTTTGCAAATGGCGTAAGACCAAGATTGATCTCGATGGCAAGTCTGGCATCAGTCGCCTTGCCCTTATCTTCCTCCTCAGAATCAGAACCCTCTCCAGAGCTGGTTTCGTACCCTTCATCCACTTCTTTCTCCTCTTCATCTTCCTCAGCAAGCAGCAGGGTGATGGTGTTTTGCTCGAGGTTCAGGGGTAACTTGATGATCTCTGCAACCGGGTTCCGTCGCTTTTGCTCCCTCTCGATCAACTTGCCAATGTTGAACCAGTCCATGCCCTGGCTGATGAGACCGTTGACTGCGTCCATAGCCTCGGACACGCGGTCCACATTCGCTTCGATGGCCCCGGCCTTGCGCATGTTGAGCATCTGCGCCTGTTTGAGCCCTTCGACCTTCTGCTCTTGTATCTCCTTCACCGCCTCGAGTTTCCTCTTGGCAGCGGCTTCCCTGTCGCTCAGCCTGGTCTCCAGTTTCTGGCCCTCGAGGGAAGAGAAGAACTCGTCGATGGTCTTGTTGAAGTTGTCGAAGGTCAAGACAGTGTACTCTGCATCCTTTTCGTAGCGTCGAGGCAAGAAGGGTTGGAAGTCTTCGTATAGGAGACCATGTGACTTGTCTGCTTGTGATGTTGCCGTGCCTGCTTCCTTGACCTCCCGCTTCTTGGCAATGATGTATCCTTTGCAAGTGGCCGAGCTGGTGACCTCATCCACGATCTTGCGGGCTTCCTCCAGAGTCATGAACAGCGATTCGAAGAGTGCTTCATTCTCGAGGACCTCGGCCGGCTTGGAGGTAGGTTCGAAACCTGTGACGGCAAAGGCATGGTCGACCACGATAGGGGGCAATTCTTCCAGTGTAGTTGCGAGACCCCTCCTCAGCTCATCACCGGGTTTCCTCTTTTGCTTCTTCTTGCTAGAGGCCTTGGCAGCGTCTGCCCTCTGGACGGATGTTTCGAGGGCATGCCGGACTCGGTCTCTCGTCAGTGGAGGCACTCCGCCGTAGTTCTGGCGGTTCTGGAGAGAGTAGGTCGAGCCAACTCTCTGAGGCTCTTGCCCTTCGCCTTCGGACACGTTGCGCAGGAGGGCCAGGATCTTGAAGTCGGCATCGGTCAAAATAACGTTGCCCGCTGCAAAGAACTCCAGGTACACATGGTATGCACCATCGCTGAACTGTAGCTCTATTATCCTGTCGGTGCCGATCTGCGTGATGGAGGTACATCTGCGGGTCTTGAGGAACTTCCTCAGGCGCGAGGTGAAGGCGGATGGAGCGGCGGCGGTGGCTCGGGTGAAGTCGGTCAGGTGGGTACGGAACCCAGAGTCGATTATCAACTGCTCTTTCTTGCCTGAGACGGCGAACTTGAGGAGGAGCTTCTTGGAGGATATGTCGTAGATGTTGGCCAGTCGGAGGCCGACCAGGACCTGCGACAGTTCATGGGCCGTGACCTGCAAGAGACAAGCACGCCGTGGTCAGCATATTGCGCCCGCGGGCTGAGCCTGTCCACAAAGGGGCAGAATACACATACCTTGACGTCCAGAGATGAGAACCGTTGCTTCATGATGGGTGCCTTCGAAGTATCTCGTTCTCAACCGCGGAATTTGTGGACGACGATGCTTCACCAAGAAACATGCTCCTCCAGAATTTGCGGCCTGGCGAGAGAGATGCGGCGTGAGAGTCACCGCGGGGTCCACCCGCATTGTCTAGATACGTCATTGGTCACCCTAACCC
>MUZH01003220.1:0-10568 GCA_003012965.1 Juglanconis oblonga
CTATTATATATAGCAAGCAGTAGATTAGCTATCTCGGTTATATTAGTAAGCCGGGGCGAAAACCCTCGGGCATCTCGATTAAGGATATACTCGATAATCGATTCCTCTTTAAGTAAAGTTAAAAGCTATCTATTTAGTAGGATAATAGTCCGATTAAGCTTCCCTTTTAGTCGATCGCTAAGTATCGCGAGAGGGATATTATAAAGCTTAGAAGCGCGTTTTTAACTTATTTTTTTTAATATACGGACTATATTATAAGTAAAGATAATGCGACCTTTAAGAGTAGTAAATTCTATTATTATTATTAGGGAGAAATAATGCGCTGAATATAGTATATCGCGTTTTATGAAAAAGTGTCCGACTTGATATTGTGTCCGACTCGATATATAACTATATTATAGTAATAATAATAATAATATTTCTTATTACGCTGCTATATATATATAGCGCCTAGAAGGTATACGGTCCCTTACCGAATATTTAGCAATTAGAAACCCTTTTTAAATAGCTAGGATTAAAACTGCTTACTACTACTTATCTAAGATTTTAGTATTAAATTAGGTCTTACCCTTTAATTTATATTCTATCGGTTTAATATAGGAAAAGCTTTAAGTTAGCTAATTAAGCTTCTTTAATTTAATCTTCTAATCTGCTAACCCCTATTATCTTAATAGCTAGTTCGTTATATAGGCCCTATTTTCGACTTAATATTCTTTAGCTTACCCTTTTTTTCCTAGCTACCCTATTAAAGCTATAATATACTTTACTTCTAGCTTTATTAACGCTCTAACCTCTTTAAGACGCTTTAATACTATCTCTGCTATATAGCTAATTACCTATAGCTTCCCTTATAATAAAGATAATAGTTACTATATTATTTTATTACTATAGTTAAGTAATATTACGTTTTTCTATTTATAGTTCGTTAAAGTAGGTTGCTATAATATAGTAATTATATTTTAATAAGTTAGCTACTATATAATAAGAATATAGCACCTGCTGTCTCTGCTATTAGACGGAGATAGCGCTAAAGGTTTTTTCGGAAAGGTTAGGGCATCGGTAAGGCTAGGGGGGAGGCACGTTATAGCTTAGATAAGGGTGAAATTCGACGAAAAGGGGAAGTAGCTAAAAAACGACGAGTAGAGAACGGACGATAAACCAGCTGCAGACGATAGAGTTAGCAGACTAAGAGATTAAACGAAAAGAGGCCTTATTAGCTTAGAGCGATTTCTATATTTAGAATAATAGAAAGATAGATTAATAGACGAAATCCGGTTTTAATATCGGAATCTTAGATAAGCAGCGACGGGCAGTTTTTATCCTAGCTATTTAGAAAGAGTTTCTAGTCGTCGAGTATTTATAGGGGGACTGCATACCTTCTAGGCGCTATATATATAGCAGCGTAATAAGAGATATTATTATTATTATTAATCTCATAGTATATCTATAGTATAGTAGGGACCCTTATAGTATATTATAGTAGTACTATATTTAGAACTCTAAGTAGCCTATATAGGTATATAATAACGCTACTTAATATCCGGTAGGGATAATAACGCCTATGTAACCGTATCTAGAAAAAGTATAAGACCGAGAAGAAGCGGGATTATAAGCTAGTTAACTAGTGCCGGCTGTCCTTTATTCACTCTAATATAATAGGTAAGGTCGCCGACTTAAGGAAGAGCCTTATATCCAGGATGGAACAGCTAAATATGAAGGTCACCGACGAACGCAACGATGCTAAGAATATCGGCAAATTACTACTGTTTGGTTTTTTCCTTCAGGTCGCTATTTACGGCACGGCCGACCTAGCAGAGCGCGCAAAGAACGGGAATTATTATCAATACTATACTATTAGCGAGCACTAGCTGGCTAGTACTAACGAGTCCAACGCACTTGTTAACGCAACCCTCGATCGAGTAATATATAATAAGTAATTCCAGGTCGAAAGACCTATAAATATATTATCGATGTAATTTACTTACTCTAGGCCGAGGGCTATTGTTTTGCGCTCTTTCTAGTAATAGCACTATATAATCTTAGGTTCTAGGGCTTTCAAGCATCCTCTATTACATAAAGAAAACTATTACACCTGTTATAGCTATATTACTAGCTTAAAAAGAGAAAAAACCACTTATAGCTATATTAATAGAAAAAGTAATAACTATTCAAATATACTAAGTTCAATCGATTTAATATTAGAATTATATCTTGTTTTTACTCTGCTGCTTAGTCTTACCCTGCTCTGTTACTACCCCTAGCTTGCTGCTTATAGCGCTTAACTCCGCGTAACTCTCCAATATGTGTGGACTATAATGCCGGAGTCCTCCCTTGTCAAAATTCTCTCAGAGCCGTCGTCATCGTTTATGCATGGATGATCTAGAGCGCTAATGTTGGCGTTATGACTTGTCCCGTACTATGAAGTGATGATTAGACAAAGGTCGCCTACCAGCGTTTATCAGGGCACGAGTCCGAAAAAATCATAATATGAAACTACTTACCATCTCGAACGTATTAAATGGGTTCCCATACCCGATTGTTCGGATATAGTTCCTTGAATGCTTGCCTGACTTGGAGCCTGAGTCTTCCTCCAGCCATTTTCGGTACCAGGGCCGAAGCATAGGTATGTTTGTGCATAGGATGGCGAACATTAACTCCAGGCTGACGAGCATGAATGTGCTCAACGAAGTCCCAGTAAGATTGTCTATGAGGTTGATTTGAAAAATGATCACAATCCTCACAATGCCGACAATGATGCACCTAATAGGGTTGGGGATTAGCTAACGTCGTGATAAAAGTAAGGTTAATAGCTATAACAACGAGGCAACTCACGCAAAGCCAAGCCCAAAACATAATGTCACAGCAATCTTTTCAGTGTTTCTCATATTCAAACGCCACACTGCCTGCAATGGCAAAACAATAATAACAATGTCTGTGGCGATGTTGGTCAATATAAGGGATTTGAGGACTGCCATCTGATCAAGACAAGTCCTTCGATCGTCAAGAGACCACTGTTGATTAATTGGAATGCAAAGGAAGATGAAAAGACATGTGTAAACTATGGTCCAGATAAGCACCATAACGAGCGTGCCCTGAACCCAAAAACGCATGATTCCAACACCTGGCGGAAAAATCCTAAGGTAGAAGAAGAGCTGCCCAGTTTTGAGGCTGGCGAGAGTATAGAGGTATATCAGTTCAAAGGCGAAGGTAGACTGAATATGTTAGTACGCAATATCCGACTGCATCGAAGTCGTAGGTAAGTATTTACCTTCATAATGTAGACAATGTTCTTCAAAACTACTAGTGTGTCAGTCATCCATGCTCCGAAAGAAGTCGAAATATCGACTGTGATGCTGTGCCGGTAGCTTACGATTGGGATATTCAGGCGTAGCCTTATAAAAGTCGTAGCCAACCCCTGAAAGGAACACTACGCGGAGGGAATAGTCAGTTCATGGGCTCGAGGTGAATGCTGTGAGATCTCACCTGCTGCGTCAATACCAACCGTACACCCAGTTAAGACCTGCAATTCGGTTAGCTAAGATATGGTGAGAAAAATTCATACTTGATGTTGGAAACTCACAACAGCGACCGTGGCAAAAGCGTCATCAAATCCCAATCCCACCCCGAGAAAACGTCCGGAAATCCGAAAGCAGACCACCACAACACTGACCACGTACAGAACGCAGAGTGAAATAAGGGCCTTTTTGGCCTCACTTGTGATGGGAATGTAAACTGGGGGACCTAACATGGTCGAGATCGTGGGGCTTCTCAATTGTACGGACTTCGAACGTCGATCGTGTGGAAGCAGAGTGACACGTAGGTAAAGACAGACTGGAAGGTGGTCCGCGAACAAGTAACGTGTAGCACACTGGAGGGGAATTGGGAAAAAACATGATTTGTTTGGGGTCATCAGCTCTAAAATACATATGCTTGCTATCCCTGACTATTAGGCTAGGAGCAAGGCTAGACGATCCAACGACAGTACAGTTGGGCGTGACCCAATCCTTACCAACACCTAATATCCCCTGTAAAGCAATGCAATGGTTAGGTAATTTACACGCCGTTTTGGGGGGTCTCCTGGGGAAATCTTCACGATTATCCCAGTGGTAGGCAGAACAGGTCCAGGGTGAGCATCAGGTACTTATGCGCGAGGCATTTTTCGCACAGCCACTGATATACCCGACTACTTACCGGTCAGCCGCCGGGCATTAGGGGGTAAGGAGGCCAAAGTATTTCGCACGGATTTCCCGGGCCTCCTTCAACTCTCCCCTGTGAAAGCTGCACTGGTACGCGGCCCGGCAGTTCGATGTATTACAGCCTAGGTTCCGCTGCTCAAGCATCGGTCCACACAGCCGAGCCCAGTTCGAAAGTTGAGTAAAAAAAGGTTTGAATGATCCGGTCCGACTGTCTTCCCATTCAAAAATACGAAGAATGCACGGGTGCAGCTCAGTCCTAGTACTCCATTCCTTGACGACCCACGGTACCTGACAGGGGGTCCAATAAATCGGCTTTACCAAAGTACTTGACAATCTGGAGGCATCACCAATAGCGCGTGCAGCAAAGACAGCACCCAATTTCCGAAACGACGTGAAATCAATCCACCCCAGCTCAAATTGACTTCAATAAGGCGGAAAACCCCGGCGCACAGGCACTACCACAGCGTAAGACACGAGCCACGGTTGCAACCGTACAAAGTTGGATTTGAAGGAGGCGGTCTTCATGTTAACTAGAACCTGTCCCAGGAAGGAGTTACCTACTGGTATGGAATCAGGAGGATATTTCGTTACCAGAGTCGAAGGGTGGGTGGCCATCCAAAGCCAACAATTTATGGGCTCGGACTCTCGTAAACGACGGTGAACGATCGTGAACCACGGTGAGGGAAGGTGGACGAAAACTGGCACACAATAAACACTCGAACAATTACGAATTTGGTGTTGTTATCTAGCAAAAAGGCTAATACGGATCACGGAGAGCATGTCAGACCTTAAATGGCCTATTCTTGGTGGGTGGCGACTTCCATCCCACAAGTTCTTCTACCCCGCAGAACCCCCATATGCCGGTCCGATTCTCATTGGTGATGGTCGTTGCCCCTTTGTACTTCGTACACTACTGCATATGCGGTTGGTTCTAACCTGTCAGTTCTATGTAGGATATACGGAGTAATAACCGGAGTAGTGTACCTAGGTAGTGTTGTATTTTTGCAAGGGCCAGGGTGTGCTGGAAATTAGTTTGAGATGCCCACTGGGTATTTATTCCCACATCTTGGTTTGTACGAAACTGCTGACATTTAATCCGCAATTTCTGTTAGCTGCACGAACTCTGCCGATATTGTCGTCCTCTTGATTGAGCTCCATGTGTCTGCCTTCGAAATGGATTTCACAATTGGTTCCCTTTTTTCAACAACTGCCCTTACGAGTCTTTTCCGTCTCTTTTCACTTGTTCCAGTGTACTGGCTTTTGCTCGCTATCTACAACGTTTCTCCGCTGCATCCACTCTACAGGTTTCCCGGGCCAAGGTTGGCCGCTGCCACATACCTCTATGAAGCGTATTACGACTGGTGGAATTTGGGAACCTACGGAAAGAAAATCAAGCGCATGCACGATAAATACGGTCGGTTTACCTGACTCTGTTTCTCATAGAAGTCACTATAACACAACCAACAGGACCTATCGTGAGAATCAATCCGGATGAGCTTCACTGCAACGACCCACGCTTCACGGACGAAATATATGCCTCTGGAGGCCGAATACGCGATAAATGGGTGCACCAGCTGAACACAGGCGCAGTGGGTCCCGTCTCAGTGACGGGTTTCTCCACAGTACCTCATGAGCTCCACCGCGTACGCAGAGGCGCGATGAACAAGTACTTCTCGCGGCAACAAATGCTGAAGCTTGAAGATGAAGTCGTGGCTTTTGCACAGCGGGTGGCAGATAAAATGCTGAAATTTTCGGGGGGAGAGCCATTTGATATAAAAGAGGCTTTCAACTGCTTTACTGCTGATGTGGTTTCCCAGTATGCGTTCGGCGAGCCCATGGGATTCGTTGACCAGGAGGGCTGGGAGCCAAACTTTGCCACTTGGGTTGGGTCATTCTTCCAACAGGCGTATATGATGCGTCACAACTCTTTGGCAAGGAAGCTGGGTTCTTTTGCTCCGATGCTAGCGGACTATATGGGTGAGGATGTGAAGACGGTGATGCGGCAAATGACGGTTGTAATACCCAGTTATGTACGGAGCGCGATCAATGACCCAGAGAACGGCAGGGTTTTTGCGGATATGGTCAATTCGAACCTGCTTCCGGAGGAGGAAAGATCGTTGTACCGTCTTTCTGGAGAGGGATTCAACTTCCTGATGGCAGGTACCGAAACAACTGCAGTACGTATAAATGACGGACCGCATCTTTAGCTTCAAGTCCCTCGCTTATTCGGGAAACAGGCAACTCTTACCGTCATCGCATACTACCTCCTCGCACAGCCCAACACCTATGCCAAGTTGCTAGCAGCTCTTCAAGACATCGACCCTGCCAAACCTAAGTGGACAGATTTAGAACAAAGGCCTTACGTCTGGGCCGTTATACATGAGGCTCTGCGTATGATGCCTGGAGTATCGCATCGGTCAGCGAGGATTGCCCGAGACGAGGATCTAGTCTATACAACAGCAGATCAGAGAGTGCAGTGGGTGATCCCGCGGGGGACACCGATTGGGATGACCTCCATGATCAACCACTACAACGAGGACCTGTTCCCACAACCGGAGGAGTACTTCCCAGAGCGTTGGATCCTGGAAAATGGCCAACCGAACTATGGTCTGGAGAAGAACTTGATTGCCTTTAGCAGAGGAAGTCGCAACTGTGTTGGACAACAGTACGTGCTTCTTCCCCACGGAAACTCAATTGCATCAACTAAATTAGTACAGACTCGCATACTGTGAACTTTACATCATGACAGCAATTATGGCGCTGCGCGTCCTCCGAAGAGCTCGCCTGCACGACACATCGGTGGAGGATATCAAATACGACCATGACCTGATCGTGGTCCAAACGACGAAAGGATCTATCTCCGTTCGCATCACTATATTGTAACGCATGGATTATTGACCTCTCGTCGGGTATTACTGAAATAATTTCTCCACCCGTGCTACGAAATAGGTTATTGGATTATTCTGAATATTCCGTCGCATATGCTAGACTTTATTTATATTTTCAGTTCATGCAGACCTAGATTACATCAGACTATATAAAAGAAGGCAAATTTATAGAAAGTCTACTAAGAGAATAAAGTCACTCAAATTAAGAGACACTAGGCGATAGTGTTTATTTAGAACGTTCTTTCTTTAAACTTCTATTAAATTATATTAGAAGATAAGATAGTCGGTCTCTTAAAGCGATAAGCAGCACTTATATCATTTACACCTAAGTAGTTATTATTTCTTTAAACTATTAATGTAGCTGTAATATTAAGTAGGGTTATTCTAAATAGTTATTATTATTTTAAATATTAATAAAGCTATAAAAGCTATTATATTTTCTATTATATAATAGAAAATCTTAAAAGCTTAGTGCTAAGATAACATTTTAATGCAATAGCAATGCGTTAGGGACAGCCTCTGCACTAGTAATGCAGAGATTATTAGTTCGAGTCCGACTAGTGCTACTACTTCTGCTAGCTACTATTAGGTATAGTCCTTATCGTTAGAGAAAGGAATATCTGTTAGAAACTGCCTTTAATAATTCCTAAACTTATTATTTTTATATTACTTAATAGTCTATATAATAACGACTTCTATAATAACTTACTTAATTATAAATATAATAACAAAATATTCTAATAAATAATTCTTAATAGAGTATAGCAAAATAATTATAATAGTATAAGCCCTTAGTTAGCGATATTAAGCTTAAAAGAGCTGCCTACGCAGTCTATACGTTTACTTACTAAGTGAAATTTAGTTAGCTAAACTAATTATAAGGACTAGCTATATCGATAATAACTAGACTTCAATAATTTTATAAGCTAGCATTTACTAGCTTATAAAGCTCTTGCCTATTAGACCTAGTATAGAGGCGTGCAGCGTACCACCTCGGGCATCGTCTGAGTTACGTACTGGGAGGGGTAGAGTGCATAACTGGAGGAGCTGAACCCGGGGCAGCACTTCACCGCCTGATACAATATCCAGATGTTCCCTCCGCATGCAGACGATATGCAGGAGTAGACAGCCTCCCAACTGCGTTCCTCCCTCCACAGCCTCATATCGGCTCGTTGTCCGTGATCACCCAAGCAAGGCGTAACAATCCAAAGATGAAAACGCTACTCGCTGCTGCCTGCAATCGGGCGGAGGATCGCACGCGATATTGCGTGTTGTCCTTGCACTGATCGGCGATCTAGTCATTCCTCGTTTCCATTTATCCCCAAAGAACAATTTCCATAAGGATACGCTCTACATCTCCGCTATTTTAGCACAGCAAACTACTATTACTATCTACGTAGCTCGCCCTTTGACAGAAGAACAGCTCCGACCACTTTGCGATGCTATATCTCTCCGCGGACTATCATTCTCTGAAAGCCACGCCAACCCTAGGGCAGTAGGCGGCTGGGTCTGTACAGAGATTGATGAAGTATTACAGGAGTATCAGCCTAAGCGTACGAAGCAACCCAAACCTGCTAGCTCTATTGTTATACTAACTTGTCACAGCTTTGTATCCGGCACAGGCTGATCCCTCAGGAACGCGGCAGCAAGATGACACGTTGAGGGCCATCAGCATGGTCCCTCCATACGCTGGACAGTCTTCTTTGCCTCCTACTGCGGGGCCTAGTTCCAGCAACAATCCAAAGAAGCGCCCGCGATATAGTTCGGATGCTGGCACAGAGGAGACGGATAATGACACAGAAGGGGAGCATGCTGTTCTGAGGCGACAGGTTGCCGAAATGTTTGGTGGGCTAGGGAAGAGAATGGATGCAATGAACGAGGAAATGCAGGAGACCAAGCAAGAACTCTTTGAAACAAAGCAGGAACTGCAGGCAACCAGGCTAGAACTGCAAGCAGCCAAGCAGGAGACCAGCCGGAAACTCCAGGCAACCTTGGAGGAACTGCTAGCGACAAGGAAGGTAGCGGACGCGATGAGAGGGGTTCATCGAGAGGAGGCCAAGCAGAAACTACGAGAGACCAGCCAGGAACTGCAAGCGAATAAGCAGGAAATTGGACAGGAGTTGTCGGAAATCAAGGCAAAGATGGACCAAGAAGCTCTGCGACTGTACAGGTTCTTGGGACAGAATCTAGAGCTGTTCATGAACAGACAGACCACGGTTGAGGAGTTCCTCTATGAAGCGGTCGAGCTGCTGAAAGGAGTGATGGAGCTAGTCTCTCAGACGATAGGGACGGAGGATGCAAATCCGGAGGCGCAGACTTTGGCAACATTCATGACAAGCACCTTGGGCCGAACGACGGGGATAACGACCAGGAGGACGGCTAAGGAGGAAGCAGGCGGCGATCAGGCATGGACGCCGCGACCTCTTCGCACCGCTGCCCCCGCCGCAGACCTTGTACTTCCTCCAGAGACTGCCACTACCGCTGGCACCGGCTCGGCAAGCGCGCGGCGCTCTCGTATTTCCGCCGATGCTCCCTCGGCCCGTGGTGTTGCTCCTCGAGCCGGCGACTCGGCGCCGCCTACTCCGGCTCGTCCCTTTACCACCACTAGAAGCACTACCGACTCAGCAAGCTCGCGGCGCCCTCGCGTTTCTTCCGTTACTCGTGCCAACGACTCGGTGCCCCCTCCTCCTCGCACTCTCCCCTCCTTCACTACTATGGCAGCTACCAGTGCCCTAGCCGATTCTAGTACGGATAGTAATCTTGCTTCTCCTAGCCCTGCTTCTTCTCCTATAGCTATCTTAGAGCCTTCTCTATCTCCCGAGGAATTCGATAGCTACGATAGTCTATAGATGTTAAGAGATAAGTAAGGAGAAAGTAGACTAAAATATATTGTAAAAGTAATAATATTAACAATTCTTTTTTACTATCTTATCCGTTAAGACTAGCGTCGACGCTTAATATTAATAAACTAGTTAAATTAATGATATCTAGACTTTAATAGCATTATAAGCTAGCATTAAGTAGCTTATAAAGCTCTTATAATATTATTATTATTAATCTAACGTAGGTATATAGTAAGTCGTGCATTATAGTAAGTCATACACTTTTCCTACTATCTATAGCTTTAATTAATCAGAATTCTATAATAATACCTGAAATTAATTAAAACTACTTAGAAAAGTTATTACTATCTATCTCCTTAGCCTCTAGATAAGTTCGTATATTATATCTACCCTAGCGATAAATACTATAAAGCCGACTATTAGTCCGCCTCTATTTTAACGGACTACTATTTTCACCTTTATCTCCCGATTACTTATCTACTACGCCTTTCTCTGCTAGAATCCTTTTACTCTTAGATACGGAAATACTTCCTCTATCTTATAATCTAGTTTTTTTAGCCCTATGCCGCTTTCTAAGGGCGATATTAGCCTCCTAAAGCTTATATACCTTAGCCTCTATTAGAGTTAAGCAATATATAATC
>MUZH01003221.1:0-10574 GCA_003012965.1 Juglanconis oblonga
CTTTCCCCCCCCCGCCTTTTCTCCCGAGGTAGAGAGATCTGGTAAACACCTCCCCCCTCTTCCTCGCTTCCTGATCAGGTCACTCACTCACTGGAACCCGAACAGGAAAAGAAGGGAAAAAAGGGCGGGAGGGAACGGACGACCGACTTCTTCAGATCAGAGTATCACCGGTTGGTTTTTTTTGGGGGGGGGTCTTTTTTTTTTTTGGCTTTTTTTTTTTTGGCGTGTGTTACGACGTGTGTCCAAGGAGGCAGGTTAGGTAGTCAAATCTTATCTTACTCGCCCAAGGTTCGGCTCGAAGCCCGAATCTGGGAAACCATGGGGAACAGTCTTGGTCGCACATCGATCACTCACGCTCCACTCTCACAGACAGAGAAGCAATAACTCACTGGATCATATCATCAACATGGGAGGAGACCAGCCAGAGAGAGAGAGAGAGAGGGAGAAAAGGGAGGGCAGGGAGAGAGGGAACCCGTGTAGTACAATAAACATCATTCAGAATCATTTCTATCAACCAATCTATCAGGCACGTCCGCTGAACCAACGCCGCGGCCATGCTTTCTCCCTCGCGCCACGCCGTGCTATCCCAGAACAAACGAAGAGGTATCCAGTCATAAGGCATCGCGGCCTGAGAAAACAATACCCAAACACACAGGCTATGCCACCCAGCATGCTCTCAAACACACCGCCCAGCGCCCATCCAGCTGGAAACCTTCTCACCTGTAGCACAGACGGGCACGCACCCAACCTTGAACCACAACGCCTGGATGCTCTGTATAACCACATCACAAACCCGCCTCCTCACATCCACCATACACATCTAGACCTCCATCGGTTGGACCTAGGCACCCATGCTCCTACCCAACCATTGTGACATCTCCTCGCTCGCATAGAGGGGAGGCAACGAATCCAACACCCACACATCCCACACATCCACACATCTTCTCGCTTCCCTCTACCAACCATCTTATGGTCCTGCTCATGATTCAGAGCGTGATAACGCCTCTTGACGTCCCCTGCTGCGGTCAACATACACCGGGATTCCATAGACGCAGACCGCGCCCGCGTTGAGGTACTTGAACTTGCAGACGCCGCTGTTCTTCGCGCGGGCTACCGCCTCAGGTAGGGACGCGTCGGCATATTCGCAAGCAGTGTCACCCTCCCTTTCTTCTGTATGCTCAGGCGCGGCCCTCTTCCGCGAGACTGACCTTTCCTTCTTTGCACAACCCTCGTCACCAGCCTTCGCAGCCTGCCTCGCCAGGTGAGCCTGGAACGTTCCCTTCCGGACAATGCCCCACTCCTCATACAACCGCCCCGTGTACAGATCAATATCCTTATCGGTAACGTCCCACAGTGTGCCCACGACTGCGGGACATCCCGCCAGCATGTAGCTCCAGACTAGACCGTAGACCTCGAAGTCGCCCACATCGTTCAGGCTGGCCGAGCTGCAGCCCATAAGCAACGTGGTGGCACGGCACTTGTCGAGGCGGCGGATCTGACGGTTGCGGATATACTGCGCGCCGCCGCCATGGCCCATGTAGAGGAGGATGTCGGAGCTGGCGAGTGCTTGTTCGAACTCGGCTTCGGTGGGTGGTTTGTTTTCGATGCGTTTCCATTGAGAGCTGAGGAAAGAGGACAGAGGCGCTTCGAAGGTGATCTGGGTAGCCTTGAGGTCGCCGCTGGGGTTGAGAATGTAGGTGCCGTTGTCCGCGGAGACATGGTGTCCCTCTTGGTCGTCGATGTCTGGTGAGTCTTGGGAAGACTGTCGTTGTTCCAGTATCAACCTGCGTAGGCAAGCCAGCGAGGGCACGCGAGAGACGGCAAGCCCTTCCAAACATGGCATGGACTCCCAGGGGAAAGTATGAAGTGCCTTATCCAATACAAGAATGGTATGACACCGTGTCTTCGACGCCTGCAGGCTCTTCGCGTCCGCATGGTATGAGTGTAGAGCATCCAGAGTCTCCACAACCATGGTGTCGAAATCGATCTCATCGTAAGCATTGCGTTCTCCATGGAACTGCAAAATATCCACAACGAAGTAGAGCAGATCGTTGAGCATCTCATCAAAGTCGCAATCCTCGTCTGATGCATCTCCAAGCCCAATGAAGAGCTCCAGGATCCTTGTGTCGAGCGCCACTTTGGTTGCGAACTTGCTCGTCTTCTTCCCACGGACCTGACGTCGCGAGGGCAAGTGCTTGTCGAGGATAGTCTGGAAGCTCTTCTGTAACCTTGCAAATAGTTGGGGATGCCTCTGGTGCTGAGAGAAAATTCCTTTGAACCCCCCAAGCCAGATTGACTCGATCTTTTCAAGCAGATCCTTCATCTGCACATCCAGAGCATTCCGCTCCTGCCACCACGCCGTTTTCGCACCCTTGACTGAGAAGTCACGCTTGTCGTGGCAAGTAGCGTTCGCACGCTTGATGATTTCCAGCAACTCAGTCCGGCCCTCCTGGAAGTTGAAGACCTCACTGTCGGCATCCCGCGATGTCGCACGCTCCAGTGGTAAACGGATGACGAAGGGGCTCTGGCCAGCCTGCAGTTTTGATATACAGAGATCATGCTTGTTGTCACTGAGAGATATGGATATTACACTCCATTCTTCGGGAATGATGTCAATGTATTCCCGCTGGAACCTTGTCATGTCAACCACCGGGCTCAGGCTTGTCCGTCTGATCTCTGAGGATCTGATCTCCTCGGGCCATTCTAAGCCAGCTCGCCCGGAGCTCTTCTCGCAGATCAGTGCCTTGACTTCTCTCCGCCAGGTCAAGTTTCGTGCCATCTCTACAGAACAGGTCGCATATCCCGGGTGGCCGAGAATGCCTGCCTTCCTGGACGAAGATGAGGCAGCAGACAGCAAGATAACCACAGTCTGGAGCATGCCGAGGATCCGGTGGACTTCTCTGCCGTCACCCAGGACTGACGCCATAGAATGAGCTTCCAAAAGATATTCTCGAGCCTCACGCAAATTTTCGAGGTACCCTTGAGACGGGGACTTTGCCGCATCCCTAGGGGCAGCAGCCAATTGTCGAGGCGGCGATGCCTTGACCAACGAAAATCGATCTCCTTTGTCCAGATTCGTGCTAGTGTTGACAGACGGGAACGACAACGTGGACTCTTGGATGACAGAATAAACAGCATCCTTGGCCATCTGATCCATGCTCTGCCCCAAAAGTGATTTGGCTGTTGCAACAAGCTCAGTCAAGATGTTTGGGGCCAGTTGGGACGATTGGCGGGCCTCTTGAAGGAGTTGCCAGGCACCGAACCAGTCTTTCTGGTGGATCATCGAGACCGCTTTCTCAACCAATACGGAGCCTCTCAGGGAGATCAAGTGGGCATCTTCCGGCTCCATGATGACTACCGGCGTCGCTGTCGTCTCTGCTGCCACAGCTTTCTTTGGGACGATCTTGGAGACCAGGTCCTTGCGGGTCGGAGTCTTGGTGGCGTGCAGTCTGGCCTTGCTTGTAGTCGTCGCAGGTCTCGTCCGCGAGGCCGTCTTGGTCGCCTTCTTCTCAACAACAGCAGAGTCTTGTGATTCCGTGACTTCCTTACCGCTCTCGCCAACACCAGCCATACGCCTCACCATCGCCTCTGCAGCCTCTAGCATATTCTTCTCCGACTTGAAGTCTCTAACTTCACGGTAAATGTTGCTGAGCCGGCAACAAAGACTGACGAGCTTGCTGGAGTAATCACCACCGTCGAGTCTTGGCTTGACATCTCTCAAAGTCTTGAGTGCATCCTCAAGCTTGCCCGCTCTGGCTGAGATGCAGGACATCCATGCATCGCACTCGGCCAGATAAGCTTCCGATTCGGTAGCCTGGGCAACCTTCTGTGCCTGTTCAGCATAGTAGATCGTCTCCTGGTACATGCCAAGGTGTGCATAGGTGCTCGAAAGCAAGAGCATACCTGTCACGACTGGATGAACAAGCTTCCAGGCTTCAGGCCCAGAAATCTTCGGCGGCGCATCCTTGCTCTTCCGGACTGCTTCACTCAAGCTGACATCCAGCTTAGTCGCAGAGTCGTCCGCTGACGCCGCCGACTTATCCGGCGAAGCTGGCTTTGCTTGTTGCTCCAGTCGACCCCACTCTGTGAATAAGAGGCGGGCACCATTTCGGCCATGCCCGAGAGCGCAGGGAGCATCTCCCCGGCCAAGAGCCACAGCAGAGTAAAGAAGCGAGGCTTGGGCCATCATCAACCTGTGAGCTCTCGAGCGAGAAGAAAGTTCCATTGCCGAGCCGGCTTGCTTCGCCTTATGTAGCATCTCGTCTGCCTTCTCGACATTTCCGATTTCGATAAAGTACTCAGCGCATGAGAGCAGGAAGCGGACGAGTTCCTCCTTAGAACGCGACTGTGCCTGACCACAAGACTTCTGAGCTTGCTCCAGGACTGCGGCCGCCTTCGCAGACTGGCCGACGTTGGTGAGTTGCAAGGCGAGCGCCGCTGAGATCTGCAGATCCAAAGTAGGGTCCAACTCCGCTGACTTGTGGCCAAAGTCGGCGGCCAATTGCAAAGCCTTCAACAGCAGAGTGTTGTGGTTCGAAAGCCGTGCGTGGTCTGCAACAGACTGAAGGTGCTCCAGGAGACCAGGCACATCATCGATACATTCATCAAGGTCGGTGGCGGCTTTTGAGTTGTCAAAGATGGCTCGCCAAGTCGAGATTGACTTCTCCAGCTGGATGTAGTCCGGTGACGGACGAGCAAGGGCAATCATTGAGACTGATAGGGCCTTGAAGTGAGGAAGGCAGTCCTTTAAGCCAGCATCCTCCCCCAAGCTCGCTTGGTCATCACTTGACAGCAGCTCTTCGATCTGGGCTTGGACGGTCTCGACGCGTTCTTCGTTGCCTGTGTTGGCGACCAGCAGTCGTAGTAGGATTCTCAGTCGCCTTACAGGAAACCGGTCGGTCGGGCAGGCGTCCAATAGCACGCGAACAGCAGGATCCCATGGATTCATGCCTGTTCCCCCTTTCTTAGAGATAGCGCACTCAAGACCCAATTCCAACGCCGCAAGTCGTTCCGGTTCGTCCAAGTGGGTCGTCCAGTCGATCCAGATCTTCTCCAGCCTGGCTGTAGCCCGTATCGACCAAGAAAGTGACTCGATATGTTGAGTCAAAGCCCATGCTCTCCGCGGTGGTTGGGTCTTCAAAGCTTGAGCGACAGCTGCAAGGGCACCGTCTTCGATGAGGATGTCCCTCAATGTCTGCAACGAGGCAAGCGCGTGTTCGGTCTTGCCCGAGGTCTTGTACAATTCGCTTATCCGCTCAAGCTTGAAGTGTACTTGCGCCTTCTCCCTCTCCTTACTCGGGCGGTGCTTGACGCAGTCGATCGAGCGGCGCAACGCCTTCAAGGCGTAGGCGAAGGTGGTCCCATTCTTTGTCGGCCTGGGCTCGGCGGCAATGAAGATGGCATGCTGCATGTAGTAAAGATGTGAAATCTTGGCGTAATATGAAGATTCGATGGAGCCGACGGAGCCGAGGTTGTCGAGGAGGTTGAGACAGTCTTGTAACAGCTGGTCAAGTTTGTCCCAAGTTGACCGCTTCTCGTCGATAGTAGCCTTGGCCAACATCAGCGCCGAGTCCAACACTTGCGAGGCTGATGCACTCAGCACTGTGCGGCGTTGCTCAAATCGAAGGAACTCCTTGGTTTTATCTGTGGAGGATGGTCGATTCCCAAGCCAACGAAGGCAAAATCGAGGCACTCGAAGGATGAAAGTCTCCAAAAGCTCCATCGTCTCTTTGGGGGCATGGTACTTGTTTCCTTCCTCGTCAGTCACTTGTCCGATCAAGATGAGCGTGGCCGACTTGCGGACCATGACAAGGCTGTCCAGGAGCTCCTCCAGCTCGGTGCTATCTCCTCGAAGTGACCCCTGGAGCCCCTCTAGCACCTCGGTCAGCAAAGCGTCCTGTGATGGATACTTCCATGCGACTCGCAGTCGGTGAGCTAGTAGAAGCGCTGATGTCGAGAAACACTTTGCTGCCGAATCCCGGCTCCGGTCGACCATCTCGCTGAGCTTCTCGATCCATGGTACCGCCTCGCTGTGATGACCTGAATCCCGAGCCAATTTCCCCAATCCTTGATAGATGCTGGCCAATGGTGATTTCGAAGACTTCTCGGCCTCAAGTTTCTGTTCCAAAGCTTGATTATAAATGTTGTTGAATGCGGCCAGGCAAATTTTGTAGCTGGGGGATTCCGTCTTGTGGGTCCGACGGATGTAAGCTGCGAGACATTTCGAAAAAGGTGAGAATATGTCCTTGTCCACGTCGGCTTTGTGACCCTCCAGTCTCCACCAGCAAATACGGGTCTGAAGGGCGATTGTCTGCAATTCAAGAGCAGATGAAGGGCAGATACTGAGTCTGGACTCAGAGGCCGTCTCGTCCTCGCTGGTCGAAATACTGGGTGGAAGTGTCAGGAGGAGTTGTGCAACCGTTTCCAACTGACGAGCCGCCTTTGCGGCATCTGTAGTACTCGTTCGCCCTACCAGGATGAGAAGGTTGACCGGGGATGACTTGTTGGTTCCTCGGAGAAATGGGAGGGCAGCTTCGATGTCTGTGGGCCTCTTCAGCGTCGATAGTATTCGAAGGACCTGTATTTGAGTCGTGATCATCAAGTTCAAAACCTGTGCAGAAGCCGTGTTGTCGCCGAAGTCCATGAGCTCCGCAAGACTCAGTGTGCTCGTGACAGCCTTGGTCGTCTTCTTCTCGATCCCAACCAATTCGGCCAACCTTCTCTTCAATAACCGTAACTCCTTCAGAGCGTGTTCCATCAGACCCAAGCTGATCAGCTTTCCCACCAAAGATGACATGCCAGCCTCCAGCTGCATTTCCGGCAGCGTGACCTTGGCGGCGCCTTGTAAGGACCGGAGTGCCGCAAACGCGAGGCGGGCGCATTCGACTGTCGACAAGCAGCCCGTCGAGGCGTTCGGGGCAGGCTTCGCGCTTGGCTTCTTCATGACCTCGGGCGACGTCGATACTCGATTAAGGGCTCGCGGCTGCATGGGCGTCATGGGCGCCGAGTTGGATCTCCGGATGCGCCTCCTCACTGTCGTCTTCAACAGGTCTTCCTCCCCCGCTGTTGGCTTCTTCGGCGTGGGTGATGGTGGCACAGTCTTTGCGGCATCTCCAAGGGACTTTAGAGTCGCGTTGATGACGTGCGATGCTAGCAATGCTTTCTCTTTCTCGGACAGTTCCGGCTTCTCCTCGGCCGGCGCCTTCTTGGCTCTTGATGTCGCTGCATTTGGTTTCGTCTTCGCTGTTCGAGGGGTTTTTGTTGTCTTGGAGTCTTTGGTAGCTGTTGAAGAGCTATCAGCTTCTCTTGGTAGCAGGAGCTCTTTCAGCAAGACAGTCGTTGCTGGAGTGCAGGTAGCAACAGAAGCAACAGCTGCCTTGACTGTCTCTGCTTGGTCTCGTAGGGACGCCATGTAAAACTCTGGAAGGTTGGGTGTCGCTGATTGCTAATCATATCATGACCAAGGCTGAGAGACAAAAACTAAGGGTGTGTTCGAAGCAAAGAGGGATGTTGGCCTGCACTCGCTATGCAAATGCCGATAGTGAGGTCCATGTGCAGGTCCATGTGCAGTTCCATGGCAGGGTTTGGCGGTTGCGGGAAGTCAACTGGTGGGAAACTCCGGACGGGTTGGCCAGGCAACAGACAGGGGTCTCAATCCAGGCCGGCGGCATCTTCAATTCACCTTGCCGAGCGCCAAATTTTGGATCATGGATAGCTTCATACTGCCCCCATCTTGGACAACACAGCAAAAGCACACAGCCATCATGGAACGACTAGCGTTACGAAGGGCTTTACCATCCCAACGCCTCCTCCGGCCCTCCACAGCAACCCAATCCATCCTCCACATGGGCCTGCCCACAACGCGCGCCGCCTCTGCCGTCCCGCGCGTCGCCGAAGCCTCGTTCTGGAAATCCCTGGTCCCGAAGGCTTGGCGTCGCGAAAACAGACCCGTCCGAGACCCGATGGCGCCCAAGAAGTCCTGGCTGGCGAAGGAGTGGAACCCGGCGACCTTCTTCATCATCATGTTCCTGTTGATCGGGTCCATGTCGATCCAGATGATCTCGCTGCGTAAGAGCTTCGACGCGTTCATACGAAGGTCCGACGTGCGCATTGGCCTGTTGCGCGAGGTTGTCGAGAAGATCCAGAATGGGGAACAGGTGGATGTGGAGAAAGTGTTGGGAAGCGGGGATCCGGATAGAGAGGCTGCTTGGGAGGAAGGTGAGTCAAAGTCGGATGGCTATAGGGGTCTGGATCGAGGTGCTGACTTGCGGAACAGTGCTGAACGAGATCGAAAAGGATGCCGCGGCAAGGAATCAGAAGAAGTCGGAGAGGTCGAGGACCTCGGAACCATCACCGTCTACCGCAAAGACTGCCTCGACTTCAGAGGCAGCAGCAGACTCGGCACCAGCACAGGAACAGCCAAAGGGGCGATCGGCATACTTCTTCTGAAGATATTTTCGCGTTCTGTAAGATTTATATATGCACGTGGTTGGATCTATCATGACAACATATCCTTAAATACGTTGGCACCGTCGTTCTCCAGGCGCGCAGCCTCCTTTGCGACATCGGGCTCGGGAGACGACTGTCGCAGAGTCTTGACCAGCTCTGGGAGCAGTCTCTCTGTCGACAAGTCTATCCTCAGGCCCTCCTCTCCGCTCTGACTGTCATGTAAACCGGCTAGCAAAGCCTCCTCTCCTCTCACACCCCCCAGGTTCACGATGGCCAGAGGTATACCTCGATCCTTGGCGCGCTTAGCCAGCCGCCACGCGGAGTATGTCGCGAGCGAGGTGGCCAGCACAAGCAACCTGCTCGCCTCGTCCACGGCTTGCTCCGCAGCTACTTTCACCTTAGCTGGGATGCTCTCACCAAACATGATGACGGCAGGTTTGAGAATGCCGGCGGAGCTGGTCGACTTCCATGCGCCCTCGTGGTCAGTCTCGACCTTATGTCTTGTTCCATCTGGTGCGACGGGCGGACTCGTCAGACACTTCTGGCACGCTGGATACCGGAAGGTCGTGTACGGCGCGTTGGGCAAATCAACATCACCATCCGGGTTGGTCTTCATCCCCATGGCCCTTCTCTCAGTAGGGTTCTCGGTGTCCAGCGCGCCACTCGCAATGGCCTCCACCAGGAACGCAGCCCATGCTGGATTCAGCCTCGCCAATTCGTCCTGGAAGACATCTCTCGGGAATTCGCTGTGACAAGAGGTACACACCAGACTCCTTAGATAGCCATGCAGCTCGAGCGTAGGAATCTCAGGGTGCGCCCTGGGGTGAAAAGAATCGACGTTCTGTGTAATCACTCTCGTCACGTTCGCCAACCGTCCCAAATCCCGCACCGCATAGTGGCCCGCATTTGGACGTGCCTTGTGCAACGTCGTCCAGCCCAAGAATGACCGCGCCCAGTAACGCTTCCTCGCCTCGTGCGAGCTCAGAAACTCATGGTAGTAGATGGGCCTGTAGACATGTCAGGTTTCTACCATCAGCAGTGGATGCAGTAGAGGTCTTTCTCCAACCTGTAGGTCTTGTTGAGGCGGTACGTGCCGTTCTCGCCTCGGTAATCTGCCAGTCCGGATGCCACGGACAGGCCGGCTCCCGACAGGACGAGGGTAGAGTTTGAACTGAGACCTTTCCTGGAGGGGAGTGGTGAGGTCAGGAAGTTATGCAGGGCGGACACGGCGCCGGCGAGGGTGGTGGCGGAGGCGGGGATGATGGTTGGTGGTGAGAACTCGGACGTGTAGGGGATGCGGAGGAGGGGTTTCTTCATCATCTCCCCGGTGGTGATCTCTCTCTTCTCTCCTCTCTCCTCTCTCCTATTCCCTACCTCTCATATACCGGAGTGCGTCTAGACCTGGACACGGTACGTAAGCCTCCACGTACACTAACGAGGCTGGGCTGGGCGGACGATCCGGACGAGAGAACGGTCGCGTTCAGGGGGCGACGGAGATCCCGGTGGTGAGGGCGTAATCAATGCAATGCAAGGCAGGGGGAAGTATAGACGATGTTGTATGGAATGCCGGGACGAGGTGGGAGCACACCGGCTCGCGAGAGGAAAGTGTACGGTAAAGGTCTCCATGTGGCAAGTGGTCATGCATATTTTGCAGTGGTACCTAACGCCACGAGCGCATGGCCCGGTAGCGCGCCGAAGAAGGCCTGTCAAGCACCGAGTACCACCGTACCACCGTCCCACCGCAACTTAGTAGGTAGGTACCTAGGCACCTAGGTAGGTGCTGATACTAGTACTAGCTAGCGCCTGTACACCCCATTTCCCGAAGCCGAAGCCCCACCAACGATTCAAATCCGCTGAAGCTCAGTGGAGGAGCTGGACCCTGCGGGCCGTCTCTGAGGTGTCATTCAGTGGTGCGAAGTTAAAAGAGAGTTTGACAGGACCGAGAAATGGCTTTCATTATTATATACTCTATATATTCATGAAATACCTAGGT
Organism: Juglanconis oblonga; assembly: GCA_003012965.1. Taxonomy (NCBI): domain Eukaryota; kingdom Fungi; phylum Ascomycota; class Sordariomycetes; order Diaporthales; family Juglanconidaceae; genus Juglanconis; species Juglanconis oblonga. The sequence goes on from MUZH01003221.1 coordinate 10,442, forward strand.
ATGCTGGGTTGTCAGTGTTTGCCTATCTAATGTAGCTGCAGTCTGGTACATAGATGTGTTTCAAAGAGTGAAAAGTACGCAATGCAGGGAAACCAGATGAGGGACCATCCCCCCCGAGGGACCTTCCCCCCAC
>MUZH01003222.1:0-10582 GCA_003012965.1 Juglanconis oblonga
CCCCCTCCCCCTTCCCGACCACCCTGCAGTCCGTCTACATCGTCAGCCGCCACCCCTTCGCGGAGGTCGACGACTTCGTCGAGGAGTCCACGGCCAAGTACCACCTCGCCCTGAGCCGCTACAGCCTGCCCATGCGGGAGGCGCTCGACGCCTACCTCAAGGAGAAGCCGCAGCTGAAGGCTGTGTTTGTGGGCACGCGGAGGACGGATCCCCATGGCGCGAAGTTGAAGCATTTTGATCCGACGGATGCCGGGTGGCCGGCTTTTGTGAGGGTGCATCCGGTTATTGACTGGCATTATGCCGAGATCTGGGCGGTAAGTCCTGATTGGATCTGCATTTCCTCTCGGCTATAATCCATTGGGGGGAGATGAGGCACTCATGAGGCATGAGACATGAGACGGGAGACGTAAGGCTGACGAGACCACAGTTCATACGACACCTCAAAATCCCCTACCTCTCGCTGTACGATCAGGGCTACACGTCACTGGGCGGGACAGAAGACACCCACCCCAACCCGCAGCTGAAGAAAGACCACGACGCTCAGGGGTTCCGGCCGGCGTACGAGTTAATAGAAGATGACGAGGAAAGACTGGGACGGGACTGGTAGCTACCGATGTAGAGAGATAGAGGAGGCGGAGCAAGCCATTTTCGGGCGACCTGGAGTTCTGGATACAGCGATATGGCAACTCACACATACACTGTTTTTTTTTTTTTTATCCATAGAGCGATTCAATGTAAAGATCATCAATGACATCTGGTATCGAGTCCAGTCAGACACAAGGTCGGCCGATACTCCATCCTCGATCCTCAACGCCCGTACTCGCCAAAGCCACCCCCTGAATACCACGTTATCCTTTGCTTCGAATAGTCCCACTGCTCACTCATGCCTGCCTGCGCTCGCGCTTCGAAGGACTCGAGTCCAGTGCGGAGGGTCCATGGCTTCCCCAGGCCCACGCTCTGGTGCTCGAGGTCCTCAGTCAGCTACCTACCACCTGCGGTGGTGCCAAGACATCCATCCATCTTTTTTTTTTAAAAAAGGCCACCAAACGCAAGATCGCCCGCGTCTCGTTGGATTCTCGGGGCTTTGCAATGAACATAATAATAGTAGTAGAGAGATGCACATAATTAAGCAAGAGAATGGGGGGAATGGGGGGTGTCGAGAGTAGGCAAGGAAAGGCCTCAGGCTGGCGTGATCATGTACTGACTGGGAAGTAGGTGAGAAAACTTTGGGAGAGAGCCCCGGGGGGAGGAGGAGGAGGAGAATTGTTAAGATAGGACTGGGAAGTTGGTAATAGGATTCTAGCGGCCATAGCCTTGCTGTCTAAACTTGGGGCGCAGAAGTAACCACATCACATCACCTAGCAATTCGAGGGGCACGTCTTGGGCCGGTGCTGTCCATGCCATGTGTCTATTTCAAGTTGAAGCAAGCCACTTCGCCTCTCCAGTGATTCAAGTATCGTCCAGGCCGATTGGTATAAGTACAGAGTATGCTGGGTATTCTCCCTTTCCCTCACCCCACAAACCAACAGAACGCCATTGCTTTCCTTTCCTATCCATCTTTATTTCCAAGCACGCCCTGCGCAAAAACAAAAACACATTTCAAAATCACCGTCCATTTTCCCTATAGTGGACGCCTCACTCGAGCACCTCCGTGTCCGGGTTCGTGCCCTCCTCCCCGAACAGTCGCAGACGGTAAAAGCAGGTATGATCCTGCGCGCCGTAGTTGCTCTTGGACCGCACGATGACCTGCCGGGTCTGGGCATCAAAGCCCAGCAGGTCCTCCGACAGCTTGAAGACCTGTTTCTCGCCCTTGGCGATGCTGTTGTCGTATCTGAACTCGCCGACCTTGACGAAGCCCTTGTCCAGCAGGCGCTTGCCGCCTCCGGACTTCGCATCCGACCAGCGCTGCGTGCTCCAGTCCACCAGGATGCGGCGGCGCTTATCAGTCGGCGTGCGGATCCACACCTCCATGTCCTTGGGCATGGCGTCGGGGTCGAAGCTGCCGGACGGCACGATGTGTTCAACTACCAGGTGCTGGGGGATGACCGTGTTGGTGGTCATTATGGAGAGGTCGGCGACGCGGGAGATGTTCTTAGCATCTGCGTGGCCCGCGCACCAACACTCACCATCTTCCTCCCACTTCTCTAGGACCTTGCCTGGGGAAAACACGACACCCGAGTTCTTTCCCCCCTCTTGGAAGACATTGTGCTGCTTTCGCGAGAAAATCTTGAAAAGGCCACGGTGCTTGAGTTCGTCCTCGCCCGCGGTGACCCTGTTTGACCACTTGTACGATGTGGACGACATAGTGGGGTCGATGACTGCTCCTCGGAGGGCGCTGAAATAGTTCTTTCGTCGTAGGAGCTCGGTGTCCAGGTGCGACCTGATGTTGCCCTTGGCGATGGACTCAAGCTGAGCATCCGCGATGGCCTTTCTGACGACCTGATCCATCACCTCTTTCACCTGCTCGCGGGTCATGCCCGCAGGTAGATCTGCATGATGCTTCGCGTCCTCTGCGATCTCGAAAGCTCGGTGAAGTCTGTCCTCCATAGCAGCCATTTCGGCTCTGATCTGAGCCGCGTACTCGTTGGAGACGTGTTGGATCTTCTCGATGAACTCTTCTCTCGAAATGATCAGCTCCTCGAGGTTGAGATCCTCGATACGTTGTAGTATTTTCTTCTCAAAGTCCCCGTATAGTTCGTAATAGTGAGCGCTCATGGCTTCTTTGTCTACTCCTTGCACACGCTTGATCGCATCATTGTTGTCCTTCAGCCAGTCGTCCCAGCGCCGTGACGCGGTGCGATCCACAATGGATTTGATTTGGTCACTGGTCATGCCGTCATCTCCCGCAGCTGGTTGATCAGAGATAAGCAGACCCTCGCTCTGTATTCGGCGCATAATGGCATCCCAGTGGTTATCTGTGATGATGTATGAACCATCCGCTGATCTCTCCAAGGTCAAAATGGAGTGGTGGAGGCCTCCCTGCTTCATCTCTTCATCCAAAGCCGTCCAGAAGGTGTCTCCGACAGACCACTCGTTCGAAGACTTGTCCACCTTGATCGCGATGAGCTCCGGCAAGATTCTCCGCATCTGCGAAGTGGCCCCAGCGAGGTAGTCGAGACGAAGCTTGTTGTTCTGATGGTTCCACTCGGCCCATTGCAGAGTGGTTCTAAAGTCGGCATAGTCCAGGTTTCCGGTGAGTACGGCGAAGGGGTGGAGAATGATCCATGGGACGAATTGTGCGATGTTCTGGCGCCAATGAGCGGCTCCAACGTAGGAATAATTCCTACTGACCTTGACCCCCTCCCATCGATCGGGGGGCACGAATACATGGAGGAGGACGAGGAAAGCGATGCTGAGAGCAGTAAGCAGGCCCCATATCTGGAGACCGGTCAGGAGCCACCGTGGCCACTTATCGACTTGGAAGATGCGGGAAAAGCCTCCTGTAATCACCGAGAGCAGGCCCTCCGGCTCTCCGTCACTCACATCCCCATCGTTAGCCGCCGACGCCGGCTGCTCTGAAGACTCGGCTTGTACATTTCTGCCGCCGTCAGGATCCGCAAGGCTTTCTGATGGATGATTGGTCTGGCGGTCACCCTGCTTATGACTAGGTGGTTTGGAGGGACGAGTCGGTAGGTCACCAGGACGGCCAGCTTGGTCTGAAGAATGAGTAGGTAGGTCACCAGGATGGCCAGTTTGGCGTGAAGGATGAATAGGTGGGTTTCCAGGACGGCCAAGTAAGTTGCCAGGACGGTCAGGTGAGTTGGTAAGGCCAACAGGCGGATTATCTGTACGACCTGATGCGTTGTTGATAGGGACGGGCAGCCGTAGATCGCCAGTTCTGGCTTCCTCCAGCGGGTTACGGAACGGCTGAGAAGGACTGCCGTTACGTCGATTTTGGAGACGACCTGTCCGTGTGGCCCGAGGCGTCTCCTCCTCCTCGTCGGAGATGAGGTCTCTGGGACTGTCGCGACTCCGAGCAGCCTCATCCATGCGTTCAATCAAGTTGGGTGAGTAGCCACGTGGCACACCGGACCTTCTGTCGCTACGAGGGCCGTGGTTCGCAGGTTGGACCGTGGCCGTCGTCAACTCGTCCTCTTCGTCGTCTTCCTCGATCGAGCCGGCCTGCGAGCCGGCAACAGAGTTCCTGGCCGCAATGCGAGCTGAACTTCGAGATGGGGTCTCCTGGCGAGAGCCCCTGCGTAGCGACGCTCTGGGGGTCCCAAGACCGGCACCACTAAAGAGCCGGCTCTCCTCGGTGAAGCTTCGGGTATCTGACTGTGGCTCCACTAGCCTGGGCTCTCGGGTTCCCTCTGTATCGTTTGTTAGAAATTTCTGTACATATATGCATATAGCTCATACCACCAAGACAGAATTGATTGAACGAGTTCTCAATGCAACTTACTTCGTTGCGGAGGAGGGGGTGGGGGCATTCCAGCCTTGTCTTCATTATCACTTTCAGGGGGGTCGACATCGGCTCTGCCGTTCGGCGCTGTGGATGCCTTTCGCGCGTTGCGTACATGCTTTTGAACAGAAACTGAAGGATCAGGCACCATCACGTCCTCATCGTCTCCACTGTCGCCTTCCTCATCCTCATCGTCCTCGTCAGCGCGGCTGGGCGCGTTGGAGGCCTGTCGCGCGCCGCGTGCCACGTGATCCTCCTCGTTCGCAGCCTGCACACTGTCCAGGGCGTTGCCGATAGCCGCCCCGGCATTTCCACCTCGGAAAGTGCGGGAAGAAGTGAGGGCTGCGGGAGAGCCATAGGACGTGCTGAATTTGGGGGGGCCTGGGGGGACCTGCGATCTGAGGGTGGGGTCGAAGGGCGTCGACTCGCGCGGACCTGGCGTGCGCGATGCAGCGCGCGCGCCGCCGCGGCTGCCACCGCGACCTCTCTTGGGTGGCATCGTTGGATGTGGTTATGAAGGTGTGTGAACGCGGGTGTTGGTGGTGGTCTAACGCGGTCAGTACGTGTTATTGTGAGGGTGTGAGTCCGTGACGTGAAGTGTTTGGTGGAATGTGAGAAAATGCAGCTGGGCTAACACTGGTAAAACAGGCTCAATGAGACACAAACTGATCGTGGCTTGAGTCTGTGCTTGGGAAGAAACGGAGTCAACTACTCGGGTTGAAATTGAGGTTGAAGTTAAATAGAAGTTGAAGTTGAGGCAGTGGGCAACTTGCTAGGGAGTTGTTGTTCGCACAATAGGAAAGGGTTAGGGTCACTCACATTCTGTCAGCGAACCAAGTCGCAGACAGACAATAGCATCAAGGAAAAAATGGAAGAATTGGACGGGAAATTCGCGGCGAAACTGTATACAGGTTTTTTTTCCTCCGCTTTTCTTGGTTTTTCCTTTTTTCTTTTTTCAAATAACAGATCTCGAAGCTTCCTGTGGTCTCGATGGCTCGTTGCTGTTGCCGAGTATTAGAAATCCTGGTCGAGTCCGCGGGGGCTAGAGACAATTGAGCAGAATCGCAATTACGGGTGTATAGTGAGGTTGAATGGGAGCTCGTTCAGACAAGTAGATAATATTGTCGTTGCCGTTTGCTAGGTTAAGAAAACTGAAGTCGCATTCCAGTTTGTCGCGCTCCAAGCGGGATAGTGATGCCGATCAAGACGACCCTGTATTGCAGTATTGAGCGATGATGAGACTGCTGTTGGCAACCCATGAATCCTAACCGAAGGATGAAGGATGGGAGAATATATTCAACAAACCTTGAGCCGATGAGGAGAGCATGGAAAGCAGCAGATATGCCTGGACGCGTCTTTGCTCCCGAGTCCCGAATTCGACGGAACCGGCGAACGATTCCGGCTGATCAATCAGCCTTTTGCTCCGCACAAAGAACAGCCTATTGAATGCGATAATGTGGAAGTCCCGAGTGCGGTCAACAAGAACAAAGGCGGCCTTGCGCTAAGCCGACAGCAAATTGACCAATGGCGTGTGATCCTGATTTTGACAGGGACCTGGGTGGAGGACTCCGTGGGCGACCTCTTAGTGTGCCTGCCTACTCATGCAGTTGCCCATGTGTAGATACAAGTTTGGACCATCTTCCTATATATCTTGCATATTTAATACCAGAGGTAGTAAGTAGGCTGAAAGCAATGGATCGGGCTGTGTGTCAGTCTTGCACGCCTCCGATGCGGTAGTGGTACGATATATTTCTTCAACCTACCCAATATTTGTATCAATAGCTGGGAAACTAGTAACAGCATACCATTATATAAATATGAGCATTCGGTCTTGTACATAAGTCTGGGACAATTGGTCTTCATTGAAGCCGGACGGATGGCGTCAACCTCGCTTCTGTTGTTGCCCAAATGCGCCCATGAACCGTCTGGCGTCTTCAGATACTTCCCCTCGGAGGTGATCAGATCACGAAGCCCTATAAATAGGTTACTCTGGGATATTCTCTCTGTCATCAGCTTCAGAATGTGGTAGGAATGTTGTCCTATCTTCTAGAGAATGTTAGACTGATCGAGCCGATGAGGATATTTCTTGCATTATCTGAGCCATGACGTCGAAGAATCTGAATTAATGAAACTACGCATATTGGAAGAGTAGCTTATATTAGGTGGAACGTTGACGAGTACATATGGAGCGAATGTGACCACCTCGCTGCCGCAGGCCCAGCTGGTTTCTTCTCCCTCGATCACGGTCTGTCATGAATACAGCACACCACCAGCCTTTCGATGAGGAACGACAGTTAAGAATAGTGGAACTGGAATCGTGGATATCAAGAAGCCTCTAAATGTGGTGAACCAGATATGCACCCCAAACGGAGAAATGGAGACGTAACCCTAGGAGGCTTCGACTAGTCCCGTGGAAGGGAGGACCGAAGGCCCACTATATATACCTAAGCCGTTTCCTTCGTCACAACAGTCTTCGTTAATAGCTGATAATTGCCTTCGGTCCCATCAAATTCCACAGTCTATGCAATTGCTTATGGTTAGACTAACAGAGTGCAGCTGATCGGACCTGTATTTAAAGACCAGCGTTTACTTTAACGGAGTGATCCCTCCTATTATTATACAAAACCGAACATCCTGAACAAGAAAATGGACGTGCCTAATTAAGTGCCGTCTCAAAAATCTTTTCGAAACAGTGGCAAAAACAGCATTATGGCATAGCCACTAATATAAGCCAAGACCATGTACAGGAGAAAACCCCTTTCCTCAAACGTTTCCATTGCCACGTGTACCGCACGGGTTGCCCTCTCTCTGGACGGAAGTCTTCATACTGTTATCCCAAGCCATCCAAGCTCTTCGCGCGTAAAAGCATGGCATGATGGTGCGCCGGCCGTGTGGAACTCGGGCGACCAGTGGCTGAGAAAATGGCAGCTGATCAAGCTATGCCAGGCAGCGGCGCGATCCGCACCTCGGTGTACGGTATTGTTCCACCAATCGCCTGGCCACATCATCTTACAACTCATCTTTGTCAGTCACGAGCTATTTCGTCCGCCACATTGGACTACTTGAGCAGCCTGGACAAAATCAAGGAATACATTCAGTCCGTGCTGGGTAAAGTCGAAGGGGGACGAGGTTTCCGACTCGACGAGTCAACGAATGGAGCCATCTTGATATGCTGACAAGAGTAAGGTACTATAGGCTTTGTCTTGTTGTTCAGATGTATGGAGAAAAAGAAGATTCAATGCAGAAAAGCTGGTAAGTTCAAGGATTCGGGATACTTTATTCTCATTCTGATTAGTAGGATCAGGTTTGACAAGTGTGGCGAAGCTTCTTTGTCCAATTGGACATCTGTGTAGGCAGCTGGCTCGTTGTCTGATACTTTGTACCTACTAGCATGGAGAGCTTTTCATGTGTGTGTTGCTCCATCCAAGGTACCTACTCAGAGATACTAGGTCTGCCTCGCGCTCTCCACAAGATTGGACGAAATTTCATAGCAGGAAGCTGGAGTGTTGAAGCTCCGGTAAAATTATTGCTAGATGAAAAGTCTCTTGCAATATGATCAACATGAATAGTTCTCGCCCTGAACAAACAACCTCCCCGTCTCCGTCCCAAGGCCCTCGTCCCCAGCCATAAAACGCAAGCGGTTGGGACTCTGCTCACGAACACGCATGTTCACGACCCCTACGCCGGATCATCATTGTTCGTGCACTGGAACACTCTGCCTTTTCTTGACAAGAGAGTGGTTTCCACGACTGACCACCGACGTCGCCTCTCGTACCGCCCGTCCATCCGACACCATACAGGGAGTTGTGCAAATTGTATCCCCCGGGCCGTGTAGAGGATGATGATCGCGGCACAGAACAAGTCCAAACCAGACGAGCGGCCAGCCCGTGATGCCGTCATCCTTCTCTCTGATTGCATGTTATTTGGTGCCGTAGGGGCTTGTGCCATTTGGCAGGACCAGCTGATCGCAGAGTCGATGAACCGCCCAGGGGCCAGCAGAAGCGCGAATGGAAGCCCGTCTTCGCCGACCGAGTCAAGCTTGTTGCCAAGCCTCATGATTGTCTTGACCATGACGATAACGGCGAGCGACGTCATGAGGATATCGTATGCTTAGGCCGCGAACTGCAGAGCATGCAGCCGCGTCTGCCAGCCCCAGCTGTCAGTATTTTCGAAGTCGGTCAAGTTGATCTCAGCGACATTGAGTAAGGCACCCGCGGCCGTCCCGGCCAGGACAGGCGTGGTGTGTTCGCCGTTGCTGGTCGCTTGGGTCTGTAGTCGGTGAAAAGCGCGCTCCGCCCTCTCCTCTCCGGGGAAGTTCCCTGTTGAGCGGAAGGGCTCTGCAGATTCATTTATCCCTATGTTAGCAGATATCCGTTTCCTTGTCTGAACACACACACTTCATTTTTCGTGTGCACCCAATTATCATCTCTCATCTAAAATCATAGGAAGCGAAGTTTTTTTTTTCCCCCAGCTTCTCGCAAAACCCAGCTCAACAAAAATGCATCATGCATATCCTTTATTCTCAGGCTCCATCTCCTGATAGAAGTAAATGTCGTTCTGTCGCGGTGTCTCTTTTCTCTCCTCCAAGCGCAAGATGATGGTCTATTTCTTCTTCAACGCCTCCAGCAATTCTGCTGGAGGATCCTGGCGGTAGCCCTTGGGGTTGTTGCTGACCCACCGCCAAAGGTCGGAGCAGGCGTCCTCCATCTTCAGCTCCGTCTTCCAATTCAGCTCCTTGTTGGCCAGGCTGGGGTTGGCGGTGAGGTCGAGAACGTCGCCCTGCCGGCGGTCGACGACTTCGTACTTTAGCTCGCGGCCCACCACGGCACTGAAAGCTTTAATCATCTCAAAGACGGTGCTGCCGCGACCGGAGCCCAGGTTCCAGGCCTTGACGCCGGGCTTGTTCTCGCGCAGGTAGTTCAGGGCCACCAGGTGACCCTTAGCGAGATCGCACACGTGGATATAGTCGCGGATAGCGGTGCCGTCGCGGGAAGAGTAGTCGTCGCCGAAGACAAGCAGCTTCTCGCGCTGGCCGGTGGCGACCTGGCCCAGCAGGGGCAACAGATTGTAGGGGACGCCCTGGGGGTCCTCGCCCATGATGCCGGTGGGGTGGGCACCGCAGGGGTTGAAATAGCGCAGGTTGGCACCGTTCCAATGCTCGTAGGGCTTGCCGGCCTTCTTCAGGTTGTTGCGTTGGGCGTTGACATGGTCCTCGATGACGTTCTCGATCATGGACTTGGTCCGACCGTAGGTGTTTGTTGGGCCGATGGGACAGTGTTCGGGGATGGGAATCATGTCGGGGAAACGGGTGGCGTCGCCGTAGACGGTGGCGGAGGAGGAGAAGACGATGTTGGTGACATTGTTCTCGGTCATAGAGCGCAGCAGGGAGATGCTACCGCCCACGTTGACACGGTAGTACTCGAGGGGGATCTCGGCGGACTCGCCCACGGCCTGCGCCAGTGAGTTAGTAAGTCAGTCAGTTGGTCGGTCAGTCGGGCAGCCAGCCTCATGCGTCTTGCCACTGTCACCCCACTATGCACAAAGATGTTGCGCCGGGTTCAAACTTGCCTTGAGGGCAGCGAAATGGATGACGCTGTCAATGGTGGGGTTCTCCTGGAAGATCTTGTCGAGAGCATCTTTGTCTGTGACATCGGCCTTGTAGAACTTGGGTCGCTTGCCGCAGATGAGTTCAATGCGGTCCAGAGCCACCTCGGAGGAGTTGTAGAGATTATCGACAATCACCACCTCGTAGCCATTCTCGAGGAGGGCGAGGGAGGTAAAAGAGCCGATGTAGCCGGTACCACTGCAGAGCACAGTCAGTTCTGGAGGTCTTGAGGTGTTGCTCCAACATCTGGGCAGGCATGGGCAGGCATGGGCAGCTATGTGCAGCTATGCGCATGGCATCCAGCTGGGAGCTACTTGGGCGTGAGAGCACACGATGGCGCAAAGGATGCAATGCTCACCCGGTAACGAGGACGGTACCAACAGATGCCATGACGTAATTGGACCCTTTGAAAAGATTTGAGAGGATGTTGTGAGAAGAAAGGAGCGACAGGGACAGACAACAACAACAACAACAACCACAAGAGAAGTCAGAGGTGAAGTTGTCGAGAAGAGAGGATAAGCTGTGATCTAGTGAGACTGGGAGGATTGGCAAACATAAATGACAGAGATCAACAG
>MUZH01003223.1:0-10585 GCA_003012965.1 Juglanconis oblonga
GTCAGGGGGCCAGTGCGTCTAAGCCCTGGGGTCCGTGAATCTTGAGCTTGTTCTGTTCAAATGCACTGCCTCCTAATTCCTCCTCACCCCATTGAGCCGCCCCAGTATTCCAACCTCGACTTTGTGTCATGGATTGAAAGAAAACACCCATCCGGAAATGGTTAGCCATATCAGTTTTCTTGAAAATGAAAACCTTTGTGACCAGCCCTTCGAGGTATATCCAGCCTATTTGCCAAAAGGGTTCGATTATCATCCTCTCAAAAGACCAGCTCACGCATTTTCCCGAAGTCAGTGCTAACGAACGTTACTGCAGAGACGACAACTAAACTACATATCGTCCAAAGGTCCATCGTCAAAAGACGTGTCGCGTACCTAGCTAATCGAATATATTGCTAAGAGCCACAATGGCTCCGCCAGTACCTTTCGGTAAAGGACCTTTTGGTGGAGTACCAATGGTTGGACAGCCAAACGCACCAGCATCGAGTTTTCCGACGTACCAAATGACTTTTTACGAGAAGACGGCGTTGCAATACACCACAGACTATTTCGATCATTACTGGGACGGCACCCTGCTGAAGTTCCTGGAGGAGGATGCTGCTGGATCTCGAGCTTCGGTCTACCAAACCATGCAGGTACCGCGACAACGAACACAACCGCGGCCTGTGGACAGCAGACCGACGGGACCGCCCTTGAATGTTATCGTGCGCCGAGGAAAATATGCCGCGGCACGCCCGCCGGATGCAGCGCAATTAGACCAGTTCATGAACGAGATCAGCCAGGGTCAATATGACATGATACAATACACACGTCCTCTTGGGTTGGAACTCAAGAAGGTGCTGGGAAAGGGAGGCTATGGCATTGCGTGTTTATTCGAGTTCGCGGAACCGGATGGGACTCTGCGAAATATTGTCGTGAAGGCCTCGATAAGCTCGAATGACATCTCGCGGGAGGTGGAAAATATTAATGTGAGTTCCAAGAAGTCATGAACCCCGAGTCGGGTGTCATTTTCCGACCACAGACTGACATCTGGGGGCAGCGACTGGCCGGAGCAAACCATATCATTCAACGGATCTATTTCCGCCATCTCCCTGGGGCGCAGCTAGGGAGTCTGCAAGGCGGAAATGCGAGTGATCCGACAGGACTACGTTCAGGAGACGACCCAGGACCGAATGATCGTCCACGAAATTTATCGGATGTGGTAATGGGAAATGGTATAGAGGCTAGTAGAAGGAAGGTAAACGAGAATGACAGCCCTGCACGCATAGCAAGCTTGTTCGATGGTCAGGAAAATATGTTTGCTATGGAATATATGAAGAATGGTGATGTTCGTACTCCTGGCATCAACGGTCGTGCCTCACTTGTGCGTTTTTTGAACGCTACTGACTCTCTAACTAGATTTATCAGTTATTGAGAAAGACGGGCCGTCTAGGAGCGCAAATGAGGGACCGAGATCTGTGGGAGGTATTCCATTGTAGTAAGTCCGGTCCCGGTCCCGGTATACGTCTCTGAGACCAAGAGGACCCCGCTTAAGGAGCGTCTAGGTACTCATCATTGCATCCGCAGTGTTTAGAGGAATCCTCGGAATGGCCTATCCTCTCTTCTATGCTGGTGGGAAAGATCCAGCCATTGAGGTGGTTCCTCAGCAATACGAAACAATTGTTATGAGGAACGGCCAACCTCGTGTTACCGATAGGGGCATCGTACATTTCGATTTGGAGATCCAAAACAGTAAGTCAACCCGGTTGTATAATTATCATCAGGGCACACGGTAGGATTAATTCACGAATAGCCATGTTTGGCGACTTTGATGCTAGACATACAACGGTACCAATCGTAAAGGTAAAAACAGATTATCGTCGTATTCATATATTCACTGAGATGTTCTAATGGGTGCGAAGATAGGGGACTTGGGAACGGCCGCAAAAATTACTCCAGAAGATCGCGCGCGGTTGTAAGTATTTCTCGATAATCTCACACAACCTGTACTGATCAGCTGGCATGGGCAACAGCGATTTGATGATAGAAAACAGAAAGGTGAGTCGCTCTTTTTCTATGGGATTTTAAAAGGGCAGTTCGTAGAGAAGTACTTTCTGTGGACGTTTCTTGGTGTTGTTTTGGTTTGTGCTAATACGCTAATAGCGTGGAAAATATACCATCTACACACCGGTACGTCTCGTGGTTCTTTTGCTGTACCACTCCAACTAACGGTGGTGGTTAGGAACAAAATACCAAGGACTGGGACTACATTGACCGAGCTCCGATTCTCCTTGGGGAGCGAATTGCTGGCAACTACGACTGGTGGACAAATTTATACCAGGCAGCTCATGTAAATCTGTCCAATCCAGATCGAAGTCACCTCGAGCTAATCCAGCGAACAGATCATGTGGCAAATGATCACTGGATTTGGCCCAGACTTGCCCCCACAGGTTGGCCAAGCAGGATTTACCAGGTACGACGGTGTACGGCATAACTTTTGGACGTACGGTGCCTTGCTGTTGCAGCGGATTCCTGAGACCGTGAACCATGACCCTGATCTTCTGCTCACTGTCGCTTGGTGTATGGGTGAGTTGCTTCCCTCCCCACCTGAGGCAGAGAGATGAGTACCCGACATCGCCGCAGAAGTTGTCTTCAATCGTCTCTGACCGTCTGACAACAAGCGTGGTCTCGCTGGAGCGTTAAAAACACTTGGGGGTTCCTTCTTTTCTGATCCTTTTGAAATTACAGCCGCATCACCGGATGATAGACCCAGAAGTGAGTAGCAATGTGTTCCTTGCCAACAGCTGGGCCTCCTTCTAGCGTTGTTTTTCCCACCACCGGAATGCGATCAGTGACAAATGCGATGTTCTAAGAAACTTGGAACAGCTGACAAACAATTAGTGGATGAGCTTGAGGGTATCTTCCTTCACAAGTGTAATCCCGCACAATGGGTGAATTCGGAACTTGGCGCCAACCTTAAAGCCAGCATCGCGGATATCTTGCATGCACCACCGGCGTAAGTCCACAGGACCTATCTAATCATGATCGTGGTACGCACTCTCCAGAATACTCATTGACACCAAAATAGTCCACCAGCTACTACATTAACGCATGGTGCTGCTTTAGACGCCTTGGCAGTTCCCAATGCACTTGGAAGTCTGGCAGATAATTCAATCGGCTGAAAGTCGGTCGTTTTAGAAATTGCAGCCAGCCTTCATCCCTGTGATCGCGTAACTGGAGGCAATGAGGAGCCCTGTGTGCTTATGGGCTAGAATATACGGTCATGATAAATTGCAGTATCATATTGGAGGTCCTGACTTGCTTTGAACGTCAAGTGTCTGATGGACTTCGGTTCTGAATAGACGAAATCATTGCATCAATTCATAGTCATCATCCATGTTAGCGCCGTTGGATCCTTTTTCACCGTAACGACCGCTGTTCTTCAGATGAATGAGGGCCCCCTCAGCCTAAATCAACTCAACACAGTCGATGGAGATCGCAGGACTCAGATAGTCGGTACCCGTGCTACCCGAAATGACATTGATTGTAAGAACTGTGTGAAATGTTAGTACATTGGTGTCTTCCATATAAATACCGAATGGCTAAACTCACCATTGAAAGTGCTGGCGGAGGTTTTCCAGGCCGTTGCTGGCACGTCAAATTCCAACACCACATTGTTACCGCGGTAAGTCCCAACAGTTAAGGACCTCGTAGAGGCCTGGGTGGTCGCTGAAATAGTTGCAGATGTCCAATCATTCACAGTGATCTTAGGACGACCATTGATGTATGCCTCAGTGATACCAATTCGAACGGTATGCGCCGTAGCAAGCTGAGCTGCAGTAAGCTTGAAGTAAATAATGTGTCCGTTGTTAATGCCGCTCCAGATATAGCTCGGGAAAGATGAGGCCGAAGAGGTGCCCACGATGAAGTTACCAGGATCCCAAGCATCCAGCCTGGTGTCGGAGGGATGCATGAAGGTGGGCTTCCACGGCGTGTCGACGAAGTTGACGAACCCGGAGGGCGTCCCGTCCCAATCTCCGATGCGCCAAATGGCTGTTGTGTCGGACGGATCGACACAAGTGATCGTGTTGAGAGTCGTAGTTTTCGCAGCGGTGATCGTAGTGCTGGCTGTGTAGACCTCGAGCTCATTCTTGTACACTGTGAGGGTGTAGGTACCTGGCAAAACCTTCTTGATGCTCCAAGCTCCGGTGGATGCCGCAGCGGTGCCCCAGTACTGGGCCGCGCTGTTGGAAAGTCCCACGGTGTAAGTGATACCCGACTTCATGTTTGACAGGCCGACTCCAGCAATCGCACCACGCTCCGACGATGGAACCCAGCCGTCGATACCGAGGTCGTCAAACCAGCTCCAGTCGGCATTGCGGGCGAATAGGTCCGTGCTGGGCGTGCTGCCATCGGTAAAGGCGAGAACCGAGGGACCTTGGAGACCGAAACGTTCAGGGTCCGTATGGCCCATGTTATAGTAGTAGATGTCATAGAGATCCTCGCCCGACGTGTCTGCGCGGCGCTGGAGGCAACGGAAGAATGGGCCCCCAGAGGCCTTCTCGTGGTTGGACCGGATCATCCACACTCCAGCGGTAGAACTGTTTTTGCCAACGTAGTCGACTAGATGATATTAGTCTGGCGTATTCACACACATTGGGAAGACCGGATGCAACATACAATCCTTCACTCGGCCATACAGCCCACCATTGTAATGCTTGGACCATGTCGTACCATCGGCGAGGCTCATAACATCCGAGGCTTCTATGTAAGAAGCACCATCAGGGTAGAAGTCGGTATCATCGTTAATGGATTCATCGATATCATAGCTGAATGTGCCACCGGGCATCCGCACAATGTACCTGTGTACGGTGACTGTATCGTCGGCCTTGTTGGTAAAAATCTGCACGCCGTTAGCTGCCATATGTACCAAGTACTTCTCAAACAGCGAGAGACACTCACATAGACATTATCCTGCTTGTAGCGAATGAAAAGATCTGACCTCGTCATCAGCTAGGTTCGAAGCGGGAGGAGATCCGCAGGAGGGCAGTATGGAACTGACAGTGCTTAAGCGTGCCGTATGTTACAGAGATTTTGATGATATATACAGGGCTGGTGAACTCCTCGAGGGTGACAGTACTAGCCCCTAGGCCCGATTCAACTTGTGTGTTCTTGCCGCTGTAGCCATTATATTCGACACCCTGTCATCACGGCTGATCAGTATCGATGTGCCTGTTTGCATACCTGCCACGAACTTGTCATTGATGGCGAGCTGAACCATGCTCACATTGTATTTCATAGACTGGATGTCTCCGTTTGTCTGGCTGACTTGGATGACGAGATTCGCGCCATTATCAATGGTCCAATAGTCACCATGATCTGTGTAGCCGAAGGAGGCGAGGACGGCCGTCGCAAAGAGCGTCCATACGAGGGAAAGAAGAAGCATAACGATTGAACGTCTAGCTTGTACCCTAGACAAAGCTGTGTAGAGGCTCAGTATGGCCGGTGTCGATAGCGCAGCGGTTCGAGGCCGGGATCATAGAGACCAGACAGGGCCGGGCATGACACCTATTATGTATATGCACAATCACAGCCACCTTGATGTGTGGGGCTCGCACATGTTCGGGAGGCTTGCCGCTTCACTCCCAATGGCATCTCGCGAGAGAGCAACCGAGGGAACTATTGACGATTATACGGGCCCGATCCACACCCTTGGGCTGTTGATTGTACGGTGGTACTACCATCGACCGTGACCTGTCGTGGACGGACGGAAAAATGAACAAGGAAAGTTTGTGAGATACTACAGTACCGGAGGAAACCAGTCCGCATCGTGGTTCCACTTCTTGTTTGCCAAGACGCCCATCGCAGCAATCATCTCCGTGACATTCCTGGGGACCCTGCCCGTTCTCCCCTGCACGGTGGAGGCAGGAGGTGCTCCACGTCGGTAGATAAGCCGAGACGTGGGACGATCCTACGATGTAAACGCTTTGCATGCACTGACAGTGAGTCGCACAACATCCACTGGCTCGTCCTGCCAAGCTGTTAGACTATACCGCTATGTTCAACAGGATGTACAATGTGCTCCAGCCCTGTCAGCCGTACTGGTGGAGCTGCAAGAGCCCTGAATGCTATCTTGACCTGAAACACGTCAATCCCAATCCCTCGGGAATGGACTGACTGCATAGGAAGGTGACGGTAGCAAGCTGCAATGCAGTCACATTGGCAAGCTTAGGGGCCTCCAGGGCTTGCGGCGGTGTATCCTTTCGGCAGGTATCTAAACAGTGCCCTGATTGAGATTGCAGTTGCTTAACTTTTGTGGACTTCTGGGCACATCACTGTGTTGTTATGTGGCCGCGATTATCTCGCCATCTTCGTCCATCCGCAGCTTCATCTTGCTACCTGTGTTTGCCGGGGTAGAGAGCCAGCCGTCAGCGATTCCAGGCGCGCGCGAACTGTATCTTCTCAGCTTGTCTATGGAATACTCGATAATGCCTATGACCTGTGTTTAACATTTGGTGAACAGTATGGGTCTCGGTTCAGTAGTCTACGCAATCGCGTAAACGTTCCGTTCTTACTGTTCACTAATATTGGCCAACATTTCGGGTCAACGGAATAATTTCTGGAGCTGAAGGTACTGTGAGTTATTGCCGTGAATAGCAAGGGCGAGTTCTCGATAGTGACTATGTTCTGGGCGGTTTTGGGCTGCATATGTACGGTTTTGAGAGCCCTCATGATGGTGTCGGCGAAGTGCTATGATATGGATTTTCTTTGTCATAGGAAAGAGCACTCCCCCTTCCATGCCACCAAGAAGGAGATATAGATCATCAACCTGGTAGCTCGAAAATAAATTGGTCAACCATGTAGGGAGAAGCAGCCATGCCGGACAGTATACAGCACACGCTGCTCTGAGGACAAGGTTGCGGAGAGGACGGAAAGGATTCAAGTTCATTGTTTTGTGAAGACTACCATATGCCAGGACTTGAACATTAAAAGGTCCGTTCAGGGCACTGAAATATCGGAAGATCCTATTTGTCCATTGAGAGCCGCCACTAGAAGCTTGCAATGATTCACCAGTATCTTCATATGTTTAGGATTCAGTGGCTAATATTTTGAGGGTCTACCCTAATAGCAAGATCCATTGTTACTCTGTTAAGTTTCAATCATTAAGATCTTGTGTGATTGAGAAACTTTGGATAAGGCGTTAGTGGAGTAAATTATAAAAGTAAGTTGTTGCATGCATAATCATTGCATTGCTTGAATCATTTTCTGCACTTCTAGTTTCATATACATGCAGGTGGGAACAGATTATGGGTCTGATGAGTTGACGAACTGCCAATGCTTCTAGGACATCTCACTGTTTGCATTTCTGTGGACGCTATAACGAGGACCCCTGTATTGAGTATTATTTTACTCTTTTGCTGTCAATGGCACTATGTGATCTTGGGTGCTAGGCTTTTATAGCTATAGTAACAGCTTCAAAAACAACCACTTACTACATACGATTATGAATTGATGGTTGGACGAAAATTCTGATCCCTGAGAATCTAATGTGATAAAAATATATACTGCAGAAATCCTCCTGGTCATTCCACAAAGATGACAGTGATTGTACATGACATGCTGCGCTCATCCTCATCCAATCTAATTCATTAATCCTTCCATAGATGGCTTAGGAATTTCATCCGAGTCGAAAGGAAGCACAGCCGTAAGTATCGTTCATAACTGAGAACTGATTTGTATTTTGGGATATGGAACACTTGCTTGGGTTTCTTCGGAAACCAGTGTTTTTATTCTAATGAATGCTTGAAAAGATCTTAATAGCAGAATTATAATTGATAAATAAGTAGCTGATGTAAGAATGCATTATAGGTAATTATAGAAGCCATGAGCCATATCTAACATCCGTATGGCGGGTAGAAACGAGTCATATCACAGACTTTACGAAACTTTCCTTAAAGAACGGATTTTTTTTCCTTTCCCTTCATAAGAAAGACTGATTGTAGTATGACAGTGAAAGTTCCCATGGTAATTAAGAATGATTTATTATAGCCTGGCGGGGGAAACTCCCACCCTCGTCCCTGAGAATACGCTCGTCTGAAACTGTTTAGGTGGCTCTCTGCACATTGGGGCCTCGGATCAGAGGAACCATGCTTCATCGTCCAAGTTGGAGGCATAATGATAGGCGTCATGTCCGTTGGGGCGGTACATGCCTTGCGGTGTAATGTTTGTCGCCGTAGGATCGATGTGTGCGAGGTCGTTCTGTTGAGGAAGTCGACTGGCCGTGAGACCCACGTCAAAACCCCGGGACCCGGTGTTCTGAGCGAAGCTGGGAATGCTGTAAGGGTTGTGCTCGGCCCCGTTCTCCTCCTCTTTCGGCACCGCCATGGCCAGTTTCGCTTTCTTAGCCTCCCCAGCAGCTGACACAGCCATCTCTGCGTCGTACGCAGCCGCCTCAGCACTGTAATCCTCCATCCCATAGCTGTAACCAGTCTCGCCATCTTCCTCTGCCTCCTCCTCCTCTGGGACTTCATCCTCCTCTGCTTGTTGGGAACCCCGCTTCCTCTTCGACCTCTCCACCTTCATTTGTTTCTCCAGCCGCTCGCCCTTGGTCTTGTTTCCGCTGGCATTCAATTTCTTCCTTCCTCTCTCAAACTTGGGGTTGGCTGCCAGTCGCTTTGTGTAGGAGGCGTCTAGCAGGCTTCGGGCAATGGTCTTTCGGGCCTTTATGAGAAAACAATGTTAGCCCCACCGATGAAATCTCAGAATGTTTTATGATTCCTAAATCTGAATAAGTGGCAGAGATACCCCGCACTTGTAACTGTGCAGACCTCGGGAGAAGAGCAATCGTTATGTGAGAGAGGAGGGGGGGTTTGGAAACAGGTACAAGTTTGAGGTTTTTCGGAGCTAACCTTCAGACAAGCCACAACATCCTCGAATCGAGCAGTAAATGTGGGATACTCCTTTTGAGCAGGAAACTTGCCGCCCCAAGTTTGCATGGCGAGTTGTCCGCGCTGTGCATCGCGGATCGCATACTGCATTTGAAGTTAGCTGTGTAACCCATCAAGTTTCCCATATAACGACTCTCAGACACCTACCAGGAGCTCTTTGGCCTTCAATTCCACTTCAATAGCTTTGAGACCCTTGATCCGGTTCACTGCTGAAGTATCCTTCTTCTCTGGCACTGCGTTGCCCTGCGCATCCCCTTGGTGGTGGTTGTTTTCCCTCTTGGGCTTCTTGTCTGCCTGCGCATCCTCCGCCTCGTCGACACTGAGAATCGCATCAAAAAGCACTTTGGTGAGACGACTCTCCTCAAGGATATTGTTGTCAGGAAATCCATCATGGGCAGCAACCCTGTGGTCGACTGCAACGTCGTTGCGTGCACTGTACAATGCCAGCTTCTCGATGTAGTCTGCTTCGTCTCGAATGTATCCTCGGTAGCGCACGTCACCAACCTCCTCCATCATTAACGCCATTTGCTGTTTCTCCATGGCTCTGAGACTCTGCTGGCCTGGGCCGTAAGCCGTAGAGGCATCCATGCCATATGGATGATGGCTGCTAGCCTCGTGGGTGCTTTGGGAATCCATGGCAGTAGAGCAAGTAGTGTGCTTGGGTATGGTGTTGTTGTTGGAGGTAAACAAGAAAATGGTCTGGGTTGCCCAAAGGATGTTGAGAGAAGAGAGGTTGAGAGGTGGTTTGATTGAAGAAGAAAAAGCAAACTGCAACTCTTAAAGCCCTGTAAGTCAAGGAGGCCCGAGCTCCATTCCTTGCTGGTTGGCTGGTGTTTAGCGTAGTGACTGAGTGAAGCTATTCCCAGGGTCAGACGAAAGTGAAGAATGGCCCGAGCGTCCTGTCTAGCTACAATGGTTGAGATTTAGCACGCTGGTCAAGTCAAGCTATTTCCAGTATCAGACGACCTTTCTAGACATGACCAGCAGCCCAAGCATTTTGTACTTTTGCGAAATCAGGAAGATACTGGTCGAGTGAAAATATCCATTCTCAGTATTGCAACACCCACCTCCCTACAGGTGGATATCAGCCATATCGTTTTCAAAAGAAAACATGACCCTGTGTTTACCCGGGTAACTGTTCATTCTATAAGACATTAAGGTTATTAGTGTGCCAGCAAATGTTCCCAATTCCCAATAAAAGAGCCACCTCAGTTCCATCAGTATTGCTGGAGACTGCCCAGAGTATATATCTTGGATCTGAATGAACACTAAGTATCATTTGGGTTAAATCATACCTGATACCAGGCATTCTGATGTTGTCTTAAGTTTTTAATTATAAACGTTGGTGGTTTAGGTAGCATTGGTAGCTATTAGTCCAGTGCTAAAGAAAATAGCAACACTGCTACATGAGCATCAGCATCTGGTTATCACATAGATTGAGATTTTACAAGACTCGAGTCCCCGCCTTAAATTGATTATAGTTTGCAGGATCTCAAATATAAAACGGTGGGTGTATAGGAGGCAGAGTTCCAAATGTATTATATAGTAGTTAGTAGTTAGTTAAATATGTAGTATTTAGTACTACTATATATATTTTGCACCCTTATAGTGTATTTATAGTATAGTAGGGACCCTTATAGTATAGTGTAGTAGTACTATAT
>MUZH01003224.1:0-10594 GCA_003012965.1 Juglanconis oblonga
GGGAGGGACGGACGTGTAGGCAGATCACACAAGAACCCTAACCCATCAGTCTCCTCCCGAGGTCGGCCCGCTGTTCAGCCAGTGCAGATCGTGCGCATGCTTCAATGCAGTTAGTCCAGCCATCATCCGCGGGCGTCGTGCTTACTGCATGGAGATCAATGCTCGTCGGGCGGCTGCAGCTTCCCTTTCGGCTGCCACTGCATATGCAGTGTCCTTTGTGAGGTCGTCCAGGCACTGAAGAGGCAACTTCACCTGGGACTACCCACCCAACCCACAGCCTACTAGGTAGGTTCTGACTAACCAGCCTGTTCTTCCCTTTCACCACCTGCTCGCTCAATACGCCACGCTTTGTTCTTTCTCTCGAACGGGAGAGTCCAAATCCAACCTCGTTTCAGACAAGCGGTTGACATGGCGTCGTGAATCAGAGCAGCAAGCGGGCTTATTTCCCTCGTCCTCTTTTCCCCTTTGACTTGCTCCCAGATTACGTCGTTCTTTGTCGAAATTCCCCACTTCGAGTCGTTCCGCCCAGTCCTCTCTCAGTCATGACCGACTCTTCTCCCTCGCCCTTCTCGACACCCAAGCGGAAGAGGCCAGACTTTGCGACCGACGATAGCATTTCACCGCCGACCACGTCATTCTCGTTCGACGTCGACGTGTCGACCTCGGGGCAGGCCAGTGGCAGCAGCAGTCCTCGCACCAAGGTCGCCCACCGGTTTCGCGGCCTGGCCCTGACCGATCATGGCCCTGGGTTCGGTGGGGGCGGGGCTGCATGGGCAGCCGCACATCACGATAACGATACCGACAAGCTTGCCCTCGGCAGAATGCAAATCGACGAGGACGAGTCCAAGATGAGGAAGCGCCCAAGAATATTGCCGAATCCAGACGCCTCAGCTGCATCACAGCCGCCAGCAGCATCCCAGGCAGAGATCCCCGAGACCCCCGACCTTCGAAAGAGTCAGCCGCCCGCCGCTGCTGACCCCATCAACCAAGAGCCTCGATTCGCACCCAATCCCAACAACCCACCACTGAAGCTGAGCGCCGTCGGCCAGCCCGTGTTCGACCAGGCAATCTTCTCATCTTCGCCGAAGCCCTCACCTGCCAGACTCGTTTCCCAGCCCCTGCCGGCGGCCAGCCACCGCCCTGTCGAGACTGTCAAGTCCAGGGTCCGCAAACGAGCTGGCACACCGCCCCTCGTAGGCACCAGCACCAAAGCCGGCAACTCAGATCAGGACCGCGAGGCAGAGGCCGAGATCGCAGACCCCATACGCGCGGCGCTGACCTGGCATGAGGACGAGATTACAGTGTACGATCCAGAGGACGAGGATGATGACGGCGTCGGTATCAATGGCATCGGGTTTAAGCCGACCCCCGCGATTGCATACGCGCGCACGATGAAGAGGAGGCAGCAGCTGGCCGAGTACAGGAAGCGCGAGGAGAGGGAGGCAAGGGCGAGGCGGTCACACCGGAGACGAGGCAGTCCGGAGAGAGCGGCACCGACGCTGGACAGAAAGGAGAGTGCTGCTCGGAAGGTGCGGTTTACTGAGACGGAGCCGAGCACGATGATTGAGACGATTTAATAAGGACTTTTCCGGAGAAGGAGTTTGCATGAGGACTGTTTATGGCCGAAGGGATTGTCACCCAGGGGATATCATTTTGCTTTGGACTATGGGGCGTTTGCTGGCGAGATTTCCTTTGGCGTTATGGGTGCCGCCTGCGGGCTGGAAAGCTGATCACGAGAGAGCACACACGGAGGGAGGGAGTATACATTTTGGCCAGCTAGCATCGGATATTGCTTTTGAAACTCCGAGGACAGGAGAAGGATTTGTTCATTTCGACCTTGCAAAGGTGGAAGGAAACGTCATCTTATCCAAGAGATGGCACCATAAAATACCCCCGCCAACGCCGTTATAATGCAACATGACAATTGTACCGGACGCCTCTGCCATGCCCTCGTTTTCCGAGCGGTCTCAGGAAACATCCGTCTACCAGAACTTGTACCAGCTCTTCTGCGCGGTTTTCTGTGCGGCTGCTGCTTCCTGCTCCAGCTGTTGTTGTTGCCGTTGCCTCTTTTTCTCGTCCTCCAGCTTCTTCTGCTCCGCCTGTTTCTTGCTGACCACCTCGACGACCCTCTTCATGTTCGCTCTCTCCACCCTCCTCTGGTACTGGCAGTACTCATACGCGACGATACTGACTGCGACACCAGATCCGACCGCCCAATTCGCAGCCTTCGGTATTGGCGCTATGCACCCAACCGGGCCCAAGTTAGCCCAGCCTACACACCCGATCCACTTGGCCTTCCGGAGACAAGGCTTCTACTCACCTCCAACGATATACCTCAAAAAGCCGATCGTAGCCCCAGACCCAATGCCCGTGAGCAACCCCTCCCGCGTACACGGCGCCTGGTGCACCTTGAGGAGATCATCTGGTTTTATGGTCTTAACCGCCTCGCCGACGGTCGCACGCTTGTTCGGGTCGACGCCCTCGGCTATGGGCACTGACTTGAGCGAGACCTCGGCGTATCGCTGGGCAGCAGCGGCCTGTCGCTGGCGGGCGGCTTCTTCGCTGTCGACGGGCGTGGGTGTGGAAGGGTCGGTTGAGGACATGGTGGGCTACATCAAGCGAGAAGAACCTGTATAACGCATACAGAAAGAGTCAAGTTTCCTTGGTTTCCTGGGGTGAAGATATTCTCCTCGGCGCATGAGTGCTCTAGGTCGTGACGTCCTCGAAAGATTCATTGTTCGAGGTGGTCTGTGCAGCTGCAGGGATGCGAGCTGATGCGGACCCCTGGCCTGCAAGGGAAACCAATTTACAGGGGGCGCGTGTAGGACGCGCTGTCCCTCTTTCCACCCGGGCGCGGCAACGCGTCTACCAGTTTTCGAGGGGTGGACCATTTTGATATTCGCGGGGGGGCAGCCAACAACAGCATGTGCCTTTCTGCTGACATGCAACCTACTCCGGGTCAGTTCATGAGATCCTGCCCATGATTTTTTCTTCTTCTGTCGTTTTCAAATTCATACACACGCAAACCTATGACCGCGTCACCTTCCTTCCGTCTCGACTTCCTCCGAACTCTACTACACGCGCCGTCCCACGCGTAAATAGACGACCACAGGGCCAATTTGTCTTGCTCCGTTCCGACCTCGACACACCTACGCTCCTTGCACCATCCTCTCCCAACCCGACCTCCTCCTCCACAACCCACCTACCATGCCCAACACCTCCCTCCGCCGGCCCCAAAAGGGCTACCGCAGCGGCGGCGGGCGCGGCGGCAAACAAGCCTACCACGGCCCCTCACGCCCACGCACCTTCGCCGCCTCCACTACGCGCGCCGAAGCCACCTCCCTCGACGAGAAGTGGGAACGCACACGGCTCGCACACCGGATCGACGAGACGATGGGCTTCGCGCGGTACGAAGCCGGCCGCCCCCGCGAGGGCTGGCTCGTGAACGTGCAGCCGACCTCCCTCGAGGACGCGCGCATCCCGGGCGGCGGCGGCCGCGCGGCGCTGGACTGCTACTTCATCGAGGAGGACGGCGCGACCTTCAAGGCGACGGTGGAGTATGAGCCATACTTCCTCATTGCGGTGCGCAAGGGGAGGGAGACGGAGGTCGAGGAGTGGTGTAAGCGCGTGCCCGGGGGCGGGGTGGTTAGGAGCGTAAGGAGGGTGGAGAGAGAGGATCTGAAGATGCCGAATCACCTGCTGGGGTACCGGCGGACGTTTCTGGAGTTGCGATTTGCGAATGTCGGGGATTTGATGACGGCGAGGAGGGATATTATGCCCGTGGCGGAGAGGAATAAGAAGGGCATGGATGCTATGGATGCTTATGCTGAGGTGGCTGCGTGAGTATATCCCACAGCGAGAGGTCCTGCTGAAAGTGGATAGGGGCATGAGACTGACGATCCAGCAGGGTGAATAACCGCAGCCTCGACCTTTTTGATGACGACACGCGAGACGATGACCGACGATTCAATACCTCCATTTCTGACGCCAGTGATTTCATTGTTGATATTAGAGAGTACGACGTTCCATACCATATTAGAGTGATGATAGATAAAGGTACGTTTCTTTTCGTCCGGCTGAGTGTTTCCTCACTGACACTTGTCTTCAGGCATCCGGGTGGGAAAGTGGTACTTTGTGGAAGCAAAGCATGGCGTTACGACCATCGTCTGCAACGAGGACCATTTGGCCATGGCTGACCCGGTGGTCATGGCCTACGATATCGAGACAACCAAGGCCCCGCTGAAATTCCCCGACGCAGCCGTCGACCAGGTCATGATGATTTCCTACATGATCGATGGACAAGGTTTCCTTATCACGAACCGGGAGGTGGTTTCCGAAGACATTGCCGACTTCGAGTACACACCCAAACCCGAATACCCAGGGCCCTTCATGATCTTCAACGAGCCGAACGAGCGTGCAGTCCTCGACCGGTTCTTCACGCATATCAAGGAGGCAAGACCCACCGTCATCGCGACCTACAACGGTGACTTTTTCGATTGGCCGTTTGTCGAGACCCGCGCGAGCGTCAATGGCATTGACATGTACCAAGAGATCGGCTGGAAGAAGGACAGCGAGGACCAGTTCAAATCGACCTACAGCGCGCACATGGACTGCTTCCACTGGGTGAACCGAGACGGTTACCTGCCGCAGGGCAGTCGTGGTTTGAAGGCCGTGACGGTTGCGAAGCTTGGATATGACCCTGATGAGCTCGACCCGGAGCTCATGCTGCCCTACGCTTCCGAGAGGCCGCAGACACTGGCCGAGTACTCAGTGTCCGATGCGGTGGCGACATACTACCTGTACATGAAATATGTGCATCCTTTCATCTTCTCCTTGTGTACCATCATCCCACTGGGTCCGGACGATACCGAGCGAAAGGGCACAGGTACGCTTTGCGAGACATTGTTGATGGTGCAGGCGTACAACCATGGAATTGTACTCCCGAACAAGCACGTGTCTCCAAAGGAGTCATTTTGGGAAGGACATCTCCTGGAGTCCGAGACGTACGTCGGTGGCCACGTCGAGAGTATCGAAGCTGGTGTGTTCCGTGCAGACATCCCGGTGAACTTTGCTGTGGACACGGGTGCTGTGGATGAGCTGATCAACGACCTGGACAACGCGTTGAAATTCGTCATTACCATCGAGGAAAAGAAGAAGTTCGAAGACGTGGAGAACTACGACGAAGTCAAGACGCAGATCGTCGCGCGGTTGAACCAGCTCAAGGAGACGCCGAACAGAAGTGAGAGGCCGCTAATTTACCATTTGGACGTCGCGTCCATGTACCCCAACATCATGACCACGAACAGATTACAACCGGATTCCATGATTGAGGAGCAAGACTGTGCAGCTTGTGATTTCAACCGACCTGGCAAGACCTGCGACAGGAGGTTACCTTGGGCGTGGAGAGGCGAGTATCTTCCCGCGAAGCGCGACGAGTACAACATGATCAAACACGCGCTTGAGAACGAGAAGTTTCCAGGAAAGTGGCCGCATTCGCCGATGCGCACATTTCAGGACCTTTCTGCGGACGAGCAGGCGAGTCTCGTGCGGAAACGGCTGCAAACGTACTCGCAGAAGGTCTATCACAAGATCCACGACTCGACGACCAAAGTCCGGGAGGCAATCATCTGCCAACGTGAGAATCCGTTCTACATCAACACCGTGCGTGATTTCAGAGACCGTCGGTACGACTACAAAGGCAAGGCGAAGCTCTGGAAAGGCAAGACGGAAGCACTCAAGTCGTCAGGGGCAACCGGCACGGAGATTGATGCGGCCAAGAAAATGATTATCTTGTTCGACTCGCTGCAGCTTGCGCACAAGGTCATTCTGAACTCGTTCTATGGCTATGTCATGAGAAAGGGGTCGAGATGGTACTCCATGGAAATGGCTGGTGTCACTTGTTTGACGGGAGCCACCATTATCCAGCTTGCGCGAGGCCTGGTGGAGAGACTTGGTCGACCGCTTGAACTGGATACCGATGGTATTTGGTGCATGCTTCCGGCGACTTTCCCCGAGAATTTTGCGTTCAAGATGAAGGGCGGCAAAAAGCTGGCCATCTCCTACCCTTGCGTCATGTTGAACCATCTCGTCCACGACAAATTCACGAATCATCAATACCAGACGCTCACTGATCCCAAAACTTTCAAATACGAGACACACAGCGACAACTCTATCTTTTTCGAAGTCGACGGCCCATACAAGGCCATGGTACTGCCCACGTCAAAGGAGGAAGACAAGAATTTGAAGAAGCGGTACGCCGTGTTCAACGACGACGGCAGTCTTGCCGAGCTGAAGGGGTTCGAACTGAAGCGGCGAGGCGAGTTGAAACTCATCAAGATCTTCCAACAGCAAATCTTCAAATTTTTCCTGGAGGGGTCCACACTAGCAGAATGCTACGCCGCGGTGTCCAAGGTCGCCAATCGCTGGCTGGATGTGCTACATAGCAAGGGCACAACACTGGCGGATGAGGAACTGATGGATCTGATTTCCGAGAATCGCAGCATGACCAAGACGCTCGAGGAGTACGGCGCACAAAAGTCCACGTCGATCACGACAGCCAAGCGTCTGGCGGATTTCCTCGGCGAGGGCATGGTCAAGGACAAGGGCCTGAACTGCAAGTTCATTATCTGTTCGCGGCCGAAGAACGCCCCTGTCACGGAGCGTGCGGTGCCTGTTGCCATATTCTCGGCTGAGCCCGAGACGAAGCGGTTGTATCTGACAAAGTGGCTGAAGGAGGTGCCGACCGACACGGATCCCAGGGCGCTGCTGGATTGGGATTACTATCTGGAGCGTTTGGGTTCGGTCATTCAGAAGCTCATCACCATTCCCGCTGCGCTGCAGAAGATTCGCAACCCGGTGCCGCGTGTCCCACACCCGGACTGGCTACAGAGGAGGATCAATATCAAGGACGACAAGATGAAGCAGAAGAAGCTCACGGATCTGTTCAGCAGGGAGCCGCTGGAGGACGTCACAAACATCAAGGGCCGCTCGCTTGCGGACTTGGAGGACTTTGGGACGCAGCTGTTGAAGCCAAAGCCTGTGGCTGATATCGTGGCTGCGTCGCAAAAGGTACCTGCTGCGCACAAGAGGAAATCGCCTGAGCCGGAGGAGAATCTTGATCCCTTCGCCGCGCTGCCAAAGGTCATGCCGAATCCTTCTCAAGACTACCCTGGCTTCTTGGAGTACCAGAAGAAGAAGTGGAAGATTCAGAGACAAGCCAGGATACGCAGAAGACATCTCTTTGGCAACCACCGCGCCCCGCAGAATAACCTTCAGAAGGCCTTCCGGGACCAAGCTGAGATCACCTTCCGCAACACCTGGCAGCTCCTCCAGCTCAAGCCAACAGACACACCCGGCCTGGTCATGGCGTATGTGCTGATCGACCACAAGATACACACCGTCAAAATCAAGGTGCCGCGCCAGGTCTTCCTGAACATGAAGAGTAAGGATCTTCCGGACATCGAGATTGAGGGCTGTGACGTCGAGCAGGTTAACCACACGCTTCCGAACGGGCACTCATCCGTCCACCTGTTCAAGCTGACGGTACCTGAGGACGTGTACTTTGCCGAGTCGGAGAAGTTCAACTTGCTGTTTAATCACCCTAGTGTGGAGGGCGTGTATGAGAGGCAGGTGCCGCTGAATATCCGCGCCGTATTAAGGTTGGGCAACTTGTGCACAATTGATGAGAGTAAACCTGGCGTGCTGGGTCAAGGTCTCGTCCAGGGCTTTGAGTTGCCGAGTCTGATGAGACCGAGCAAGCCCAGAACGTACCTAGGCGGGTCGAAGATGGCTTTCATCTACCTGTCGCACATCAGCTCCGGTGAGCGGCAGATTTTCGGGCTCTTCTCAAGCACAGGTGACGCGGCGCATGTCATAATCTTGCACAAGAACAAGGATAGCGGCCAGGACCTGCCGAACATCACCAAGATGTATGCGGATCTGCGAGCGAGACATGCGGAGCAGGCGGCGGCTGAGGGGTCGAATTGGGAGGAGTGCTTCGCGTACCAAGAGAAGCTGACCTTCAAGATCACGCAGGTCACCACGCGGCGCAAGGCCTTCCTTGAGATTGGCGACGTCGTCAAGAGAATGAGGAAGGACGAGACCAAACCGCTCGTCATGGTGGTGCAGTCGAGCCAGAGGAATCTGCTGGTGCATGATATTCCCATTCTCGGCGAGATGCCAGTGTTGCCGCTCAAGTACAATGTAGATGACAGCTCGCTGCCCCCGCTGGGCTGGCAGAGCGTGGTGGCCAAACGACTGATCCACCACTATCTCGGCCTCGGACCGTGGATATTGCACCTTACTGCTCTGTCGAGATATGCGGATATACCACTGTGCAATCTTGAGCGGGAAGATCCGAGGTTCTTGATTGATGTTGCATACGCGAGGCGACTGCAGAGCAACAATGTCGTTTTGTGGTGGTCTGCTGGACCACGACCGGATCACGCCGGGTATGAGATGGACGATGTGGTCGGGCCGCTGGAGACCGTGCAGATGCCCTCTGTTAACACGCCGGGCACATACTCGTCAGTCTGTATCGACCTTGAAGTCAAGAATCTGGCCATCAACACCATCCTCACGTCATCACTCATCAACGAGCTCGAGGGGGCTGATTCAGTGTCGTTCAATCCTGCTGGCGACGGCACCGCTGGTGATGGTGCTGAGGTGCTTTCTTCTGACAACGCCTTCGCAAACGCTGGCATTCAAGTCTTGCGGGAGATGGTCAAGGGGTGGTGGGCAGAGGCATGTAGGGGCAACGAGATGGCCGATGTCATGGTTCAACACCTCGTGCGATGGGTCGAGAACCCAGACTCCTTCCTCTATGACCGCGCCCTACACTACTACGTGCAGATGATGTCCCGCAAGGCCTTCCAGCAGCTGATGGCCGACTTTCGCCGTGTCGGCTCGCAAGTCATCTTCGCCAACGCCAACCGCCTGCTTCTTCAGACTACCAAGGCCGAGGTGGGCAACGCCTACGCGTACAGCCAGTACATTCTGAAGTCGATCAAGGGCAAGCCGCTATTCCACTTTATTGATCTCGAGATCAAGGAGTACTGGGACTATCTGGTGTGGTACGATGAGTTCAACTACGGCGGAAAAGCCACGCAGCAGGTCATCGAGGCGGAGACACAGAACCTCGAGACGATCATGCACTGGCAGATGTCGACGTTCCTCCCCGTGCGGCTGCAGTCTACGTTCTCGGACTGGGTCATTGAGTTCATCACGCTCATGCATAATCTCAAGCGGCCCATGTTCGGCTCCAACCCCAACTCCACGCCACGCCTGACCCAACTTCCGCACAACATCAGTAGCCAGGGCGACGACGCGCAAGGCGGCGGCATCATCCTCGACAAAGTCTTCGAGAAGCCCCTCAAGCGCGACATACAGGGCCTCCTCGCCACGCAGAAGCGCGAAATGCTCCACCCTGAGCTCGCCACCGACTACACCTTCCCGAAGCTCCCCGGCTCACACCTTAACTTCTCCTACAGCAACGCCGTCCTCGAGCTCACCAAGATGCTCATGCAGGTCCTCTCCCTCGACAAGAACATCGTCACGGACGCGCGCCATATTCGCAAGGACCTGCTCGCGCTGTTCGACGTGCGCGAGTTCAGCAGGGAGGGCACGTTTCAGAACCCCTCCGAGTCGCTCAAGCTGGCGCAGGTCAGTTGCGACAACTGCACGATGGCGCGGGATCTGGATTTCTGTCGGGATGAGGATCTTTTGCCCTCGCCTGCGAACCCGAACGAGCCTGTGAGATGGGACTGTACGTTTTGCGGGTCTGAGTACAACCGGAATGAGCTCGAGGAGAGGCTGGTGGCGGAGGTGGAGGCGCTAGTGGTGGGGTGGACGTGCCAGGATTTGAAGTGCGTTAAGTGTGGTGCCTTGAGGGTGAATGAGTTTATGGAGCACTGTGTGTGTTCTGGTGCGTGGGGGGAGAGCGTGAGGAGGGAGGAGGTCGGGAGGCGGTTGAGGGTGTTTGGGAATGTGGCAAGGGTGTATGGGTTGAGGATGTTGGGGGATGTTGTTCGAGGGGTGATGGAGGGGCTGTAGAGAGTGGGTGGCTTCCAGGAACTGGAGTCAACAGGAAGTGGAATTCATATTTGGCAAAGTTGGTCATGAGGGAAGGAACACCTGGCCGGCGTCTGGTTTCACAACGGGCTGGAGGCATTCCTACTTGGAGTCTTGTGTCTACTACATACAATTGCATTGTGCTTGGGCTTGATTGGCTGGCTCTTACTGTTGTCTTGTGAAGTGATTTTCTGCTCTTGGTTCTGGGGGTTGCTTATCGAGGAACACGTTCGGAAGACTGGTTGGAAATGAAGATATGTATCTCTATTTCATTCTCTCTTCCAAACTTGTCATGTTGCCTACTGAAGACTACAGTGCTTGTTGCTTTCTCAGCTGTTGATGTAGCTATAAAAGCTTGAATAGTGCTGAAGACTTAACAAACCACCTTTGGGTAATTAGCGAAGGAGAACGAGGACATTTGAGGAACTTCTCAGACAATATCAGACACCTCTAGGTACCTTGCAACGTTGTGCCAATTCTCAGCCATGCAGGCACTTTACCAGCCACTCTCAAATGAGTATTGGTG
>MUZH01003225.1:0-10606 GCA_003012965.1 Juglanconis oblonga
CTAGTATAGAGTATCGAGAGAGGGATATTATAGATCTTAATAGCAGCTCGATAGCTTAGTTTTAGGTCGGATCTAAGAGCTTTAATAGCTAAAATAATTCGTGCTTTAGTTAATTAGACTTATATTACTAGTTATAGAAAAAAATAGGTCTAAAGTCGGGTATAGCATTTTAAGTAGAAAGTATCCCGGGTACTAATATATCCCGGGTACTAATGATCTACGTTACCTATTTATAACCTATTCTAATATCTACTTATAATAGCTATTATATCCGGCTACCTTAATAATAGCAGCTTTAATTAGAATACCCTTATAAACGGCAGTAACGGCTTTATAAAGAAAGCCTGTTATTATATAACTAAAGCAGTTAATTAAAATAAATCGGCCGCTACGCTAAATTTCTCAGCTAGCGGCCCTACGCTGCGCTCCGGGGCAGCTAAGAAATTTGCCGATTTATTTCCTTAATATCTCAGGGCTTAGATTCAGTCTAATACGTTGGGCTGCTTATTTCGACGTGAAATGCCAGCAGGCGCAGAAGCAAAGCTTCTTAGGATAGAGCTATTATAGCTGGCTTTCATAGCTAGCTTTCATAGCTGGCTTTCATAGCTGGGCCAGCAGGTTACCAGGGGAGACCCCCTGGACCCCCCTTGCCTACGGCGTATGCCTACGGCGTATACCTACGGCGCGGAGCCCTGCCGGGGGCACGGAGCCAGACTTAGGTACGTACCTACGGGCGCTAGCCTCATCGACCAATCCGGAACCGATACAGAGTTTCAAACTGACCAATCCGGACCTCAGAATCAGCTATTCAACGGACGAATCATATCGTCGGATGTATGCAGGGGTTTGTCTGTAATAAAGAAGCAAAGCTCCTTCCTTACGTAGTAAACTACTCCATCCAGAAGCTTCGCTTCTGAAAACACGGATAAATCCGCATATAGAAGAGCGCAATCAATATAACATTTTTTATACAGAGCATTTAATTAGTTCGAGAGATTACCTAGATAGAGAGCCCTGTGAAACATTCTAAGAGCCATCAACTACATATCCCCTATCGAAAGATCGGCATTAACCAAATCATCCACTATCGATCAACACAATCCAGCCTAACTACTCATCCCAGCACACTCTCATAGACGTAGGGAGAGGCGAGATACTGCTCCAGTCCTCACTTAGGTACGTGTCAAATGAGCCACTACTTATGGAGATCTTCTTCAGTTCACCTTGGGGCCCTGGTGTGCGGCGAAGGTTGGTTTTCCGGAACGCAGCGCGGAACATCTCGGTCAGCGCGATCTGGAATAACTCGGGGCCGAGAAGGGAAGGAAAGCTGGACCCGGGGTACAGGTAACTCTCCAGTGGGCGACTGGGACTGACTTGAGCATCACCCACGCCCTCGGTTGTCTGGGGACGGAAAGACCTGTTAGCTGCATTATACCAAAGGGTAACGGCGGTAGGGACGTACAAGGCTGACGAGTACCCGATCTCCAGCACTGACTGATACGCATCTTCCGTCGTCTTCCAGAATCGTGTCTGATACAGAAACCTCACGGGAAGCGCCAAAGCCGGAGAGACGAACGGCTTCCAGCGCATAGCCGAGGAGCTGGACGTCAGTCTCTCTCGAAGGCCCCTGCTGTGCGAGCTTTTGGATTTTAGGCAGATGCTCCTTGCCGGCTGGAGATAGGTAAAATTCTACGGCTTGTGCAAACTGCAGAGACATCAGCACATTGTGGCCTTAGTTTGAAGAGAAGTGGGAGCAGATGGACTTACAGCTGCACCTTGTGTGGGTACTGTCGCAACGATAGTCGGAAGAACCTCGTTCCAGGCAATATCAGACGCACTCGATCCAGTCTTCCAGAGGGTTCTTAGGAGGTTAGTGCCGTGAGTGGAGACTGAATCACTCCGGTTGCCACTACCGGGGAACCATCTGCTCGATCCGCTAACACTTGTCTCAATAAGCTTTCCAAGCTGCTCGGAAACTGTCTTTGTCGCTTGTCGCAGGGGGAACGACTTCACAGGATCAATGTCGAGGAAGACGGTAAGGTGAATGAGCGCAAGCACGGCGTATAGCTCATCCTCTGTGTATATTCCCTTGGCAATAGATGCGGTCTTCAAGGGAAAATTGAAGAGGTGAGAAACGAAACGGACCTAAGTGCTAAGGTCAGTCAAGCATTGGCTGCGGCCAGGTAACAAGCACTTACGCTCGCGAGGTTTCCAACATCCCTGACTACATCAACATGACGGAGGCCACTAATGAGTGTGTAGCTCTTCTCCTGGAACAGCTGCTCCATGACGTGTGAATAGAATTCTTTGACGGCGCTCTTCCAGCCGTCTCCTGACAGGGCTATCTCACTTGAAGGAGATCTTGTCACCCTGCCCGTAAGTGAACTAACGCTCGCCTGCCATGCGTCCTTGTACTTACCCACACTGTTAAGCACATGTTCCGCCCCACCGAAAGTCGTGACCTTAACAAAACGGGGTGTAAACGCGGGTCGTTCCCAGGTGAATAATTCGGCGCGATTGAGCGCAGTCAAGATGCGGTGGTTCTCGGATGGGATGACCATAGGGTAGTGCGCGTACACGGAATTGTCCTTAAAGTGATTCGGAAACGCACGGATGAATAGCTTGTAGAAGCAGCAGCCATGGTTCACATTCAGATCATACTGGACCTCGTTGTAGCCCCAGTTTGTGAGCGCTCTGGGGCTGTAATCGGTGGTGTAGTACCTGTCTCCTCTAACGAGGCAGACAGCGTCACTCAGCACAACGCGTGAAATCGTATACGTCGGTGCAATACCCACTCCTGGTACCATCGGGTCCTTGGCCTGTTCAGCGACAAGACCGGGGTACAGCTCGACGAAATCGGGATGTTCGTACAGGTGGCGGAGACAGCTGGCAACCTCTGGATCCGAATTGAGTTCCTCGAAAGTGTCATATGGCTTTAGTCCAAAGTGCTTTCGGAACTCATTGAGCCCCGCGACGTGCCACTTCCTACCCTGCAGGATGCCCAGGATCTCAACAGGTCTCATCGCAAGGGGGACATTGCGTGCTCCGAAGGCGCCGGCACAATCCTCAATAGAGGACGTGATACACTCAACCAGATCATCATCGTCGAATCTACCCGTCTCTGGATGGCGCTGATATCCCCCAAATGTTCTCTTCGCAGGATCATCAGGAATGGACTTCTCAAACTTTCCGAAGCCTATCACCATATCCTGAACGCCAACCTCTGTCGCTGACTTCCCGAAGAGGTCAGCGTAGAATTCCTGGATCCATCTGTCGTCCTTTTCAGAAATGCAGCTATGCCAGCGGTAGCAGAGGTTAAACTCGGCTGAGACGACGTTGCCAGTGCCAGCCTCAGCACCTTTCGCTGTGCCGGCATCACGGCCCATCTCTTGTCGGGGGTCAAGCGTCCAGGTTGTATCGCATCTGTTAAGGTTGACAATATTCCGCACGTAGTCCACGAGTGTGATGTTGATATAAAGACCCGAGGTTACGAGTCTAGCTGTCTGAAAGAGATCTTCGTCGTACTTGATCCAAGCCGCGTCACTCTTTCTCTGAGTCTCATCCTCAGTCTTGTCGTCCCCAGCGGGCCGAGGGTCCAACATTCCTGGTCGCGGGCCTGGAGGAGGCGTGAAGCGACCGCCCTCGTTGATTGCGGCCAGATGCTTCGCGACGTGGTTGTGGAACCTGTTGAACATGACGAGCAGCACTGAGACTCCAGGTGGCATGCCGTTTAGCCGCTTGTCGGCGTACGCGTCCGGCTTTAGCATGCCATCTTGAAATGTCCGAATCGAATTCTGCATTTCCTGGTTGCTGCCGTAAAGTGGCGAAAGATCCAAATACGAGGACGTCTTAGACTTGTTCATGTCGCCGTAGTCTGTCCAGAAGAGGTCGTGAATAATGATTGTAGCCCAGTACCACAAGATGCTG
The DNA here is from genome assembly GCA_003012965.1 of Juglanconis oblonga. Classification (NCBI taxonomy): domain Eukaryota; kingdom Fungi; phylum Ascomycota; class Sordariomycetes; order Diaporthales; family Juglanconidaceae; genus Juglanconis; species Juglanconis oblonga. Next base: position 3,928 of record MUZH01003225.1, read on the forward strand.
GAGACATTGTTGGGATGCTTCTTGTATCCGGTGCTCGGGCGCTTCATGATTGAGTCGAAAATGAGTCCTGGGTCAGGCAACGCGCCAGGAGCCATAATCGTTGGGCGGACGGACCGTGCATACGTAGTTCCTGCTGCTCCCATCTGCGGGTACAAAGGGTTGTTGTTTGACCCATCGGCGCTCCGGTACGTATATTTATCTCCAATGTAGTTGAGAACAGGATGATCGAGGCTGTACCAAAGCTCATTGATGAATTGGTCGGTCAATAAAACACGGTTCCGCGACTTGGTAGGCAGACCTGCCACAAGCTGGATAATGCGTTCCATGAGCATGGTGTGATCATTCATCGGCTCACTACCCTTGAGCAAACTCTTGATCAACTCGATGATGGTCTTGATGTCTGAGTTCATTGTCAATAAATTTTTAGACCTCACTGCAATCGTGGCGTACCTTTCCATCCGATATATCTCAAGTCCACTTTCAACCCCGTTTGTGTCCTCTTGACAGTTGCCGTTCCATTGCCATTCTGTGTTGGCAGTGGTCTGCGTGGGGTATGGATAATCTGGCTGAATTGGCTAAAGGCCTCAATGATGCCCTCACGGTCTGCCTTGGGCTGCGGATGACGCTCTGCTGTTGCCAGCGGCGCAGGTGACCCAGAAGAGGCGGGGGTCTTGACCGTGTGTTTTGAGTTGAATGAACTTGTGTGCGTGACAGGGTGTGATCCATCGGTCGCATTGGCACCGTCACTGCCGTTGGTTCCAGCAGTAGCCATGTTGGCTTTTGAAACTGTCAGGAGCGCCAGCCCAAGCCTTGGAGTGAGCCCGTGATGAGATGGGCAATGTGCTGATAATGAAGAGACAGAACAATTTCAGGTCTTCAACTGAGCTCGAGGAGACATTTAATTGTGGGGAAACAGTGCAGAACTTGCGGATCACAGACAAAGTAACTTGTATCGCTGTTGCCATTCTTTGGCGCGAGACTCTGCTGCAGAACGGCGCGCAGCAAGCGATGTGTCATCTCGAGTTAAACGACACGAAGCAAGTCTGATATGCATGACCCCGCTCAATGCAATCATTACAACAACAAGTAAAAATGATATAAGTGGCTGACATCTGTCATCATGGGGGGCTGGAAACGATGATAGTCAATATTTCACTCCCGTATCTTGTGCACTAGCCATCTGTCGTACTAGGTGACAATGCTTGCACGGTGTGGTCCATCAGCCGATGATTCCTAGCCTCATAGAAACACTTAAGGGAAATAATATCACCGAATCGTTGCGTCCCCGGCTGATCCGTGATCCTGGCTGGCTGAAAGCAACAATAGTCCTACCATTGACCTGCGATAACCTGAAAAAAGAGGTGTGATCTGCAGCCACTTCCGATCACATGGTGAAACCATACCAAATACATCCCATAGCGGGGTCATATCGGTGAGAGGGCGCATGAAATAGTGGCTTTCGAGTGAGACAGACTTGCAAAAGGGCACAAGGGATCTAGGACATATCCGTCCTAACCGGAGGACATGCCGCTTCCAAGTGTCATTACAAAAACGGTTTGGTACCTAACCTTCCTTTGTCTTGCATGACCTGAGCTCGGGTTTGTGTATAGGGTCAGAAATATTTGGCCCATTGGCTTCGTTTCCCCGGCCGTCCTCCTCGGTCCCTATCAGCTGTACATCAACCAACGGGTAATATAATTCCAGGGCCCTCCCTTATATGTGCGATGTCTAGCCCAGTTCGCGATATCAATGCCATATTGGTTTGTTTTCCTCGGGAGATTTAGTGTTCACCAGAAGCCAATCGGGATACTTGTTTGTATCACTTGTAACACTTCCGGCCAATATCCGTTAGTGAACAATGAGCTGTCGAATTTCCACGACATGAGATCCGTGGCCGCAAATAATTGGGCTGAGACACGCACATGAATTTCGACGTACAGTTCCTAATTCAGCCACCCAGTATTCGAGAATCTTGCCACCCCCTGATTCAGATTTTAAGACTTTTCAGCCTTATGAAGGTGATCATCCCCTGTAGCGCTGGGAGAGGACGCCGGTCAAGAAGACCTAGGCCGGCCAAGGACTCCAAGAACCTTCAAATATGGCCGATTCGTGGGATCTATCATCGGGAAGAGGTAGTGGGTGTGTTGGGTTGCATGTGGGCGAGGCGCTGTCGGCTGGCGAAAGACGGGAGATGAGATCGTCCAGAGTTGTACAAGTAGGTCAATAGTTGCTCTTCACCAATGCAGTGTACCAGAGCCCCCGCACGCAGCCTGCCTCCGTGTGAATGCTCGAAGGCGTTTCCCACCCAGCACACATATCGCACCGCTTGGCCGGGCATAGGGGACACGTCAGAGAATGAGATGGCAGCCACAACATTCCACGAAGCGGAGACAAGGGAGCAGGGGAGACAAACCGAAGGATATCCCCATATTATACCAGACCCCTACGAACTTCATCCTTTCCACCTCGAAGCCTCTGACCACGACTTCCTCTTCGTTCGTGAACACGGCAGAGCACCAAGTCAGAAATCCACGATGGGGGGTTCCGCACAGGTGGGCTCTGCCGCTGGTGGCCATCAACGCAAGAAGCATAACCACCGAAAACTTATCCTGTGCTTTGACGGTACGGGCAATAAGTTTCATGGAGATGATAGTGACTCAAACATTCTCAAGATATTTAGGATGCTGGATCGCACTGCAAAAGATCAGTGTGAGTCGTGATCCTGTTCCTGATGGAAAACGAGTTGATGCTGACCTGGGTGGCAGACCACTATTATCAGCGTAGGCAAAAATCAGTCTCCCAGCCCCTTCACCGCAATACTGACATATTCCTGTCCTCATAGCTGGCATAGGCACATACGTAGTCTCGAAATCCCTCTCCCACACTTCTTTACGCTCGCGCTTCCGATCATGGTACATGAAGGCCAAAGACAGCGCGGTGGGCTCATCTTTCGACCAGCACGTTGTGGGCGGGTACCGCTTCCTGATGCGCTTCTACTGCCCGGGCGACGAGATCTACATCTTTGGCTTCTCGCGTGGCGCGTACATCGCTCGCTTCCTCGCCGAGATGCTCGACTATGTCGGCTTATTGTCCCACGGTAACGAGGAGATGGTCGCGTTCGCGTGGAAAGCCTTTTCCCAGTGGCAGTGCCGGCGATCTGCGGGAAAGGACAATGTCGAGGCGCAGAAGAAGAAGACCGAGATGTATGAATTCCTCAAGGGCTTTCGCGAGACGTTCAGCAGGCCCGTGAGACGGATCCGGTTTCTCGGGCTGTTTGACACTGTCAATAGTGTGCCCAGGTTTGAGACCGCATGGATGGAGAGGAGCAAGTTCCCGTATACAGCAAGGAGCTCGGCTAGAATTATTCGGCATGCTGTCAGTATCGACGAGCGACGCGCCAAGTTTCGCCAGGATCTCATGTACCAGAGCGAGTATAAGAAGAAGCGCCGCGAGCATCGTCGTCACCATCACGACCCGATGCAGGTGGGCCAGATAATGCACGATATGCATGAAAAATATCGTCGTCGCCCCTCCTCCGCGGTAGGGCCCGCGGAAACAAACCGAAGAGCTGAGACAATTCGGACCGAGAATCGCGGACGCCGACTCTCACAACTTGGCAAGCTCGATGTTCCAATGCCAGATGAGGCGGGGAGTCCAGCACCATATCGTGCACACTCCCGCTCAAAGTCTCGAGCCGCCCGCAAGACAGCCGACACTACATCTGACTTCTCGGAGATCGCACCGTTCAATGACGGCGATTCGGATGACTTTCAGTCTGAAGATGATGCCGAACAGGACATCGATGAAGTCTGGTTCGCAGGTGGCCACGGCGACGTGGGCGGTGGATGGGCAGTGGAACATGGGACCAAGAGTACCAGCCATGTGCCGCTAGTGTGGATGATCCGTGAAGCGATGAAGGCTGGTCTCGCTTTTGACATCGAAAAGGTGGAAGCGATGGGTTGTTGTGAAGCCCTAGGCGACCACGACATGCAGGTGTCAGACAACCAACGCCGCAAGAACAGCGCGCAGGCTGCGGTTCCAGACATTCGCATCGATGCCGCAAGTCCTCTCGAATCGCCGATGGGGCAGAGAGGTGCCATGGAAAAGAGCAATGAATCCAGCACCACTGACACGGTGGATGATCGCCCGCGCTCCGCATTCCACGACATGATACACAAGGCCCACGTGGCTCGCATCCACGACTCCCTCAGCCTCAACTGTGGCCTGGGCTTCATGTCTGTTTTCAGCTGGAATATCATGGAATACATGCCTTTCCGCCGGATGGACCTTCAAAGCGATGGTACGTGGAAGCCGATCCGGTGGCCGCTGCCATGCGGTGAAGTCCGGGACATCCCCAACAATGCCAGGGTCCATGGGAGCGTGATCCGCCGTATGAAGCAGGACAAGTCGTACCGGCCCGGGAACCTCATCGTTGGAGGCGGCGGCAGAGGTTGTAGGGTTGCGCCGGAGTCGCATGGCATGGGAGAATGGGATTGTGTGGCGAATCCAGGAGATCCTGTGAGCGAAATCTGGAAGAAGCGCTCCAGTAGTTGACTTTTCTGAATGGAAAGGAATGAGAAACGATTCACTGAGTGTGAGATATTCGAGTATCCGTGTACTCAGGTTTGACATTTGGACTCTACCAGCCCAGGCGTCTAACTTTCAGTCTCGTTTCCTTACTTCATCCCATTCCCAACCCCGAGCAACCATCTGTCCCGAAGTCCTTGATCCGTGTCAGGATATGCCAGCTCTTCAGCATGCCCCTGTAGGCACGAGATAGGTTACCAGAGCCTTATCGCCATCCAATCTTTAACCACTTGTGTTCATCGATGTTGCGATTGACCCCATCTCCCTAAGGCAGCTTGGCTTCATGGCGCTGGCCCTGACGAATGAGCCGCTAGGAGGTAGAGCTCGCCTCAGGGAGCGCGCTGTTATGCGCAGCGATCCCGTGGTGGCTTATCGGAAGCTCGAAGGCCTGGGCTTGAGGGTATGTGGCCTTGGATATATCCAGCACCCGGACAGTCCTCCGCTTGCCTGCTTGGCCATGCCTGATCTTGTCGTATCTCCCGTGATGCAACCGAGACAGTTCAAGCCTTGCTCGCGTATTATTGCGTTCCTCTCTGGTTAGAGCTTTTATAAAGTCCTCTGCTTCATTTCCTTGGTGGCTGAGAGCCTCGAGGTGGAGGGGGTGGGTCGGTAGGCGTGCCGCGGGCCTGATTCCGGAGCTCCTCGACGAAATACTTCATGAAGCCGCCGTTGCTGTTCAAACCGGGGGATTCTGTGTCGTACAACATAACATCTTTCAGCATTAAGGATCGCCTGAGAATCCCCATCACATCATCATGGAGCGTACCTGTGGCTTCACCGGGTCGTAAGGGTTCGCTAGGATCGCGGCCATGCTTGTGGTCCTGGACCCGACGATGGATACGACGGACTGCGTTGTGGAAACCGGGACTGCGAAGGATCTAGAGCGACTAGATCAGCCAGGAAAACTCGCGGAAGAGGGTCTCATGACGAACTTGTGCGACGATATAGTTCTATAAGCAGTTATAGAGGTTAGCGAAGTGTTTGGCATTCCTGGATGCTCCTAGTATTTGGTCGTGATGGACTGACTATCTGCAGGGAGAGGGGTTTCATACCTCGGCTACGAGAAGTACCCTAACTAGTGAGTTCATCCAAAACGCCATGTTGAGCATCAACCGGTATAAAAGCTGTTATCATAGAATCAAAGGTAGAATAGGCATGTCGTTGGAAAAGGCGGCAAATAGTCCTCCAATATTCTCGATGGCGTCGTCGACCTCGGCACTCGGGAAGCGCCAGCTGCCGCCTTGATGATTACATAATTCGAAAGAGCCCTAACCCTGACTGCAGCGGTGACCGAGATTTCCAATAAACTTCCCCAGTATTGCCCCAACTCGCCCAGTATAGACCCAGTTGGCAGCTCGTCAACAGTTAAGGCCTTGAAGGATCGAGGGCAGCCGTCTAAGGATCACTGGTCGCGGTGGCCGGGTAGAACACATTCAGACAGAGGAAAGGCGTCAGATGCTCAGACGGAGAAGGCTGATGACCGAATAATACTTGTTGCGTTATAAGAGCTCCTCTTGCGAATATCCGGACTTATGTTCAATGTACCCTGATCCCAAATAATAAAAAGGTGTCTCTTCATCCACAGCACAGAGTTCCAAATATAGTACTACTACACTACACTACAAGGGTCCCTAATACACTACAAATACACTACAAGATTCTAAAATACACTACAAATACACTACAAGATTTCGAAATACATGTAGTACTACTACAAAACTACTACATTCCAGAAAAAAAAAGTTATTTTTTATACTAGGAGTTGAACAGGGGACTTTACGGTTTACGAAGTTATTTTTAGTATTTATATTAAAATTATAAAGTCTCTACATTATACTACTATACTATTAAGTATAAGAGTTAATACGAATTACGGAAGTATACTGGTTTTAAGTACCTATAGCTATAAGTATAATAGTAGGAAGAATAATAGAAATAATAATAGGAAGAATAATAGGAAGAATATTAGGAAAAATAATAGAAATGATAATAAGAATAGTAGCAGAAATAATAATAGTTAAAGAGTTATAAGTAGTTATTATTTTTTAGCTATAAATATAGCTAAAAAAGAATAATTACTTATATAATAGAG
>MUZH01003226.1:0-10614 GCA_003012965.1 Juglanconis oblonga
AGGAATCTAGTTATAAGAGGAAAGAGAGGTTGGAATTTCGAGGACTATAGCAGATAAGATATATCTAGGCCCTAGATAAGCGCTATACCCTATAACTTATAACTTAGGCAGTTATAACTCTAACTACTAAAACGGTATAAATTACTCTCTATAGTACCGAATATTATAGCAACTTTAGTAACTGCAGACGGTTACTTATAGAGGGGGGAATAGTTATTATAAACTTAGACCTATAAGGTTATAAAGACTAGAGGTCGGTTTAGTTAGCAGGCTAATAGGAGTAAAAGGCAGGCCGAGGCCTACCTAATAGAAGAAGGCTTTCTTTCCTTCTTCAAGATTTAGTTCGTTTTTAATCTATTTATCAGTTTGATACTAAACTACCTACCTAGGGAATATAGTCTCTTCTCCCTCTTAATCTTGAATTCAGTGATCTAACTATAATACCTAGCCTTGACTCTCTAGGGTAGGTGCACGATAATATCTCTTTAAGGTTCTTTAGGACTATAATAGGTTCTCTTTAGCAACTACTATAGGCCCTAGACTTATAGTAATAATATAGGTAGACTGTAATTAGAAAGAAGATTATAATACTAGCCGTTTAACCTATAGTATAGTTATATAGATAGGCGATAATATTATTATCTAGTAATTAAAGTATACTAACTAAATAATAAGGGTAATAATAAAGGCTAAGTATTATAAGTTTAGAAAGTGCATTTAGTTAGACCTTTACTTAAGGAATATAATATAGGAGCCAGGGGTTTTAGCATATTTTATTATAAATTATTATAATTAGGAGATAGTTAAGCTAATAAAAAACGCTAAATTTACTAACGGATAGGCTATATCCCTCTAGATAAGCACTTCGTTAAGGACGAATTTGCCTTAGAGCGTATTTAGATTTACTAGGTCCTTACTAAGAATTGATTAGCCGATAGGCTTATAAACCCTCTCGGTCCTTAAAAGCATTAGGAGATAATAAGGAGGATAAGACTAGCTAAAGTTAGCTTATAAGGATAGTATTATAGTCATTAGTACTTGAGTAACGAAGTATTAGACTAATCTAACTATTAGCTCTGCGAGTCTAAAAAAAAACTATAATAGCTATAGAACGGTCTGTTTTTAGTATAAGTGCGATTTCCTTTATATAAACGATTTAAGTAGTAAACTAGCAGAGAAATACTAGCTAAAACATCCTGTCTTCCTGATTAAGAAATATGATAGAGACTTATAGTCTCGTAGGGGCATGTTAAAGATACGAGATCCATAGTTCTCTATGCCGGCGATTCTATAGTAAATCTTCGTTATTATTATATTGCCAGTTGGAGGATCTAGACAGGAAAAAGGGGTAAGAACGGCTGCCTATATAAACCAGTTAGTAGCCCTCTCTAAGACATTCTAGAGAAGAAGAAATCAACCAGTTCATTCACTCTTTCACTTACAACAAATCCAGGCCGTTTTTCTGAAGATCCGATATAGAAACAGAGACAACAATATGCCGCACCAATGATAGGAGCGTAAACAAGATATTCGTCGGGAAAAGAGCCATGAGAAATATCCGCGGCCTCTAAAGCCGGGACGTGATATATTGCTGTGTGGAGCCTGCAGTACGCACTGTCCAGAACAGCAATCATAGCGGAGTCTAATGTCCCTTCATTTAGGTATGCAACCGCGGTGTTGAAGTCGGCTGCCTAAAAACTGAAGTGAGTTCTAACGTTCCGCCCGTGTAGATGATCGTTGATTTCCCTGTTTAGGTTGGCAAGCGTTATACTGGTTATTGTTTTCCTATGTATATCCTAAGGCTACTCCTCTGCATTGTTGCCAGTCCCGTAGAAGGCATACGATTTAGTGATGCGGCTTCTATTTGAATCCGCGTTCCCACCTGAAATAGATTTGAAACCTCTGAACAAGAATCTTGGAGTCGTTTCTTCCTACTCTTCGAACGCTTGTCAGCGCTACCATAGACAAAATACAAATAGTAATTTAATCTGGGCTCATTTGAGATGCTCACCTTCCAGTACCTTGAGATGGGACAGTATTGATTCTCCAGACTTGATCGATGCTACTGGGTCCGTCAACGGCCCAAGGGGCTTATACTTTGCGAGGCGGGCTCGGATTTGATTTACATCAAGCGCTACCATAAGCGCAATCGGGCTGAAAGAAGAACCTCCAGCCGCGTGAAGTTTATCAGACAACCCTTCCCCACGTGCAGAAAGCCCACTTGTTGGGTGGGGAAGGGGTTTCAGTGACAACAATTATGGCTGGCATGCCCATGAAACCTCGTCCGTTGCTGTTCATGTTGGCCATGCAGCCCATGCTACGTTTGGCGGTGCTTCTATGACAGGATCTCAACAAATTGTGATCGAAGATTCAGACTCGGATCACCAGTTGGAAGATCGTCGCCACCCGCCCATCCGGCAGAGTCACCTAAATCACTCACAATGGATTGGGCACATCTTGATGGGCGACGAGTGAGCTACCACCACTGGAGTACTACGGAAATTCGACAGGCCGTGAAAGTGGCGGCGGCACCCCATTAGCCATGTCTCCGGAGCCAACACATTCGACACTGTCAGACTCGCTGATTATGAACGTTGGCTCATCACACGTGTAAGCACCTAATCATACGATAGAGGTATGCATTGCATTCATGTGACTGAAATTCGACCATGTCAGATCTGTCGATGACTACAACGAAGACCGATCAGGCTCCGATGTCCAAGCTGCGGTTTCGCTCCACCAAGCCAGTAGCGCCAGCGCCCGCTATCCATCCGATTACGAACACCAACAGCCCCTCAACGACTTTGGAAGTCGCGTGAGCACCGCGAGGTCCCCATTTGCTCAAATGGACATGTTTACACAGCCTTCTCAAAGGGGATCAGGCTACCACTACCCGCCCTCGACTTCTGCTCACCAACAAAGAGCCACACGTGACACACGACGCAACAGCATGTCAACGCCGTCACATGGGGGAGACTTCTAGTACTAGTCGTTACCACATCTCATGACTTCGACTGCCAACACCACCATCCAGTACACACCCGAGCGATCCGGCAGGGGCTTTTGTATCCACGCATGCGTACCAACGGCCAATCTACAGGTACGCACCGGACTATACCACTAGATCTGGCACTGCATACACGGGGGAATTTTGCATAGACCTGACATATTATCAGGGTTTCCCTCCGGATGATCTGTCCTAAATGTGGCCATCTTTTTCTCCTTTCCGTAACCTTGAGATTGCCCGCACACGCACGAAACCCATGACGTTGTAGCCTTCTTTTGACCTTTTTATCTAAAAATATCTTAGTCAAGCACTAGGTTACCTAATTTCTCATTTTATTCCTGATTTGATTCTAAGCAAGTTGGCTGTCATCTTATTAGCATATATACTTATAGAAAGCGAATGTATATCTGTGTACCTGATATTAACCTATTACCTATCCGAGATGGAATCAACTAGATATGTATTTATCTACTACTTTATTAAGCGTAAGCACGTTTTTCTAAAAAGAAACCGCATTTTCAATAGACTTTATGCAGTAAATAATTACCTGCTTAGTAATTAAGCACACAAATAAGTATTTATAAAGATTTATTTCTAGCAGCATACCATGTTATAAATATATATTTGCCTTTTGAATTATTAACAAGAAGGTATGTGTTTACAAACTAGTTGATTTTCTATGAATTCATTCGTATTTCATCATCTGATTCTGTGGAAGAGCTTCATCAGCAGGTGAAGAGATTGAGATACCCGAGATTCGTTCAACCCTTTCAACGAGCCTAGTCTGTCGGTGTGTGTACAAGACGAGGAGATATCAGCGCATATGCGAATTGAAAAGAAGCTTGAGCACTTCTTCGATTTACCCCATGCCCTCATTATCCAGATCTCCCTGAGCACCGAATTCTTCTGTGTTGTCCTGTGAAATCTTGAGGCCAAGTTTGCCCCGATGAATATTACAAAATGTTGAACTAAAGAGTGTGGTTGAATTGATTACCTCATTTCTCCACATGAAAGCCAGAGGGAACACTGCTAACTGTACTATATAGGCTGCCGTTCCTCCTCCTTGTCGCTTCTTGAAACCTCCTGACGAGGCCTGTCTGATACTGACCCCAACCCACTAGTACTGATCCTCAAACGCCTGATAATGTGAATCTACGGCTGCAACAGTGCCGTAGGGAGGGATCCTCAGTAGCCGTATGTCAGAGGGTATCAGAGGGCTGTTTGTTTCGGCACTTCAACAAAAAAGTGGTACAAGATTTTCTCAACGGAATATGTGTATTTCGCTGATCATATCCTAGGTAATCAACCAGATTGATGACTAGAATTTCTGCTTCTGATAGGTTCCCCTGTTCAATAAGCCGTATCTGTTGGGAGAGGAGGTAAAGTGGCAAAAGGAAGGTCAAGACTGTACATGCTGTCTTGAGCAGTGCTTGGTAGTAGGTAGGCAAAGGACCTACGATGCATATATTCGAGATCGTATAGCATGGCGAAGTCAGCGAAAACCATCTTCCCACGACTTCTGTCCCTTCCTGTGAATTATCTCAGAGAGTGAATTTATCAACTTTTTCTTCTTCTCCTTCAAGGTTCTTGATGCTTATGAGTAGTATAACATCGGACAGGTGGTTCATTGACAACGGGAGTAGCTGATTTCTGCCAGGGTTGAAAGCGGGATCAGTGCACCTCTCCCCTCCCCCAACCTTGCTGATGTCCACCACTTCAATACGGAGGTTCCATTCTCCCGCAATGACTCTGAGTATATTCTCATCTTGCATGTAACGTGAGCCCAATGACGCCACTGTGGTGCTGTCCATTGTAATGAACATCTGCCTTCAGCATAATCACTGCTGCTGCGCCCTTGGTGTCCTCCAACATTTAGTTAAGAGTCTGGGGGCGATCCATAATCAGAAAGTCTTTGAATTCAAATGATTGCCTCGCCATCCTTGTATGCGCACGTCGGTAGTTTAATCTGCACGTTGCGACCACCAGCATTCCATACCGTGAGGTCCGTGGAGAATACATTGGGACTTGTGCAGCACTTGGGCCCTTGTGGTAAGTACTGAGACTTGCCACGGTCTTCTTTGAAACCCCATGCGGGCCTATGAACAAGAGCCACCAGAATGCACCGTCTCTCAGCTTCTTGCCCGGGGCCTGTATCATGAAGAATGCTCATGCCTTACCCGGCGTCCTGGCCAGGCTGACCATCCATTCACAGCCACCACAGTGCGCCCCATTTTTGGGCTCGTCCTTTTCTCTTCATTAAAAAGTTCACTCCTGCAGGACCTTTCGAGGCTCAGGTGAAGAGAACATCGTCTCTGATCCACGGTCAGGTCCGGGTTTTTCTCGGTGGGCGGACCTGCATTCCCGCTGAATGCGAGCGGCACGGTGCACTTCGGGAGAATGACAACCCGGGTTTTTCCTGAGAAGCAAACCCCAGGACCAAGTTGTGCGTCAGAATTTTATGGAATAGGTCCTCGCTGTGGCGTCTACCCATGGTCATGTAGGGCATGTACGGCCACAGGTCGGGCTGGCCTGCGACCGAGTGTAGAGATCGGTCCCATAGCAATTGGAAATAATTCTGGCAGATGATGGGCTTCCTGTGTGAGTCTTGAATTCACTAGATATTGTGGACCCGGTGAAGAAGTGCAGGTGCTTCTGTAGGCCCCAACCGCTTCTGGTTTTCGTCGAGAGTCCAAACGATAGGAATAGGTAGCCTTGGCTAAGATTTCGCCAGAGGGGTTTCTCACATGCGGTGTATTGCGTGGCAAGTTGTGCCGACCTGTTACTCATGCATCGTCTGTTTTATATTGTCACGTCAATATGCGCTGGGTAGGTATTTATCGTGCTTGAATTAAAACAGGCCGGGATAGCGCACAAGTCGGATCTGAAGTTAAACGCAAAGCTAGTCTGACTTTCGAGATATTGCATGGCCACCTTTTGAATGCTTTTTTCTCCGAAGAAATGGTACCGTTGTACAGGTCTGAATCTGATCTCATCTGGTCACGTCTCATTTTTCAAATTGCTCCTAATATCGGCTCGATGCAAGCCGCCGAACTTTCTATCTCGCACTAGCGATTTTAGGCGGCATTAATCAATCTGTTCTCGCTTGTTCCCCAAATCTCAAGTAACTTAGATGGGGAATTGTTCATTTCGTGCAAGAAAATAAAAAATTGCACAACGATGATGCAAAATAAACAGGTGCTGCTCACGGTGAGGGTCGAACTCACGACTTTTGCATTTAAATCATAAATCCTGGGGAAACCCAAGATTATAAGAGCAACACGCTAAGCCACTGCGTCACGCGAGCATGTCAGGACACCTAACGTTCTTCTCCAATGAATTTTCAGAGCTTATAGCATTGACAATACTTTCAACTGTAACTCCTTCCACTATTCTATTCGAGTTTCACCCATTAATTTCAAATATTATAATAATGGTTCTAAGCTATCAAGGTTTTATTTAGACTATTATTACTATACTTAATAGAAGTCTTTATAAAGAAAGTCTTTCCTACTTCTATATTGCTATTTCCGTAGGCGGTTTAGCCGGTCGAAACTTGTAAATAGTGGAAAACCCCTACTACGTTTATGGAATCTCTGTGTATCTCTGCCCTATACAAATACACTGTTTTTTATCTTACGACATCTTTTCATCCGAATAAGGCGCCATTTTCCGAGACAGGCTCCAGACCTGACAGACACAAGGCGCTGCACTATGGCCATCTGAGGAAGTTGTTACCGTGAAGGAACATCGACTATCCACGTCGCATCTGACAGCACTGCAGTGAGGGTGCGTCTGCCCGGTGGCAACGAGTTTTGTTAAAAAGATGGGTGGACGCCCTGAGAAACGAGGTCCTATTACACAGAGCCATGGGGTTACACCAGATGTCTACCCACTCTTGAAAATCTAAACCCGAATGCCCCTTAAACTATCTTTACAAGTCATCTGCAACGTTCAACGGGTAGTCGCACGAGACAACATCCTCATGGTGACACACGACGGATTGGTAGAGATCCTGCAATTTATCTCACAGCACCCCTGGGCTGATGGCGGGGATCCGATTCGGAGAGCGCGTCTTCTGAGATGAAATGACCATCTATACCTGCAGGTTATCCCAAGCCACGAGCCACCGTCCGCCTGTCCGACGCCCGGGTTCAACGGAGCAGCCCCGAATACGCGCAACGATAAAGGCGATCCGAGACTGGTCAGCCCCTTTTTCATATCTAGACCACATCTTCTGACACGGGCAAATTGTGAGGCTTGTTTAGATTTGCGATGCTCCGCTGCTTCCCCTCCCGACTTCAAGCCTCCTGAGGCGGGACAGGTGGATGAACTGCTCGTGAGATCGAGCATACCGCCAGTGCGCCGTAGCGAGCTTCAACAAGCGAGCACTCCGCACGAAGATCCTCCTGAACGGTCAGACGGCCTTAAACATCGCACATGCTCGTTATAGTATGTCTCAGCCGCAGCAACAACAGCTTCCTAATCATTGGCTAGATGAGGCATTCAGTCTCGGCTCGTTGAGCTTGAGCTTGAGCTTGAGAGCAGAATTCCATACCAGCTCCTTGATGCTTCTCTACGTAGGAGATTTGATGAAATATCTGTTCCCTTTCTCTCAGAACGGCTCATTTCCCAAGGTCTCTCGTTCTCAACACACACATTCATTCATTTCGGCTGCTAAGTCTTCTCGTATGTATAGTTTCCCGTCCAGCTGGGTCTGACTTTGCCACTGCACCAATCCCTTTCCCGTAGTCGTGTTATAAATTTCGTCAATTCGCGGCATGTCAGTCATCATGAGGTCTTGGGTCCTGCTCCTCCCTCTGTTGACATTTTTGGTAACCCCCACCGCCGCCTGGTACCGAGGCTACAACTTCAAATCGTACACCGCAGACGGCAGTACATGCAAGAATCGCTCCGACTGGGAATATGCCTTCTCGTCAGTCAAGCAGCTTCCCAACGGGATCAACGCCGCCCGGCTCTTCTACGCACACGAGTGCAACAGCCTCGCCAACGCCGTACCTGCGGCCATCACGAGCGGGATGCAGATCCTCGTGGGCCTCGATGACAGCGATGACAACTTCCCAGCGGAAAAAGGCGCGCTCATCGCCGCCGTCCGGACGCACGGCTGGGACTGGCTCCTCGGCGTGGCCGTCGGCAGCGAGTCGCTGTACCGCGGGGCCATCGGGCCGGACAACCTGGCGGGCAAGATCCAGGACGTGAAAGGCATGCTCAAGCAGCTCGCCGGCTCCCCGGGCAACGTCGAGGTCGGCCACGTCGACACCACCAACGCCTGGTTCGACGCGGCCAACGACCCGGTCATGGTCGCGTGCGATTTCATCGGCGTGGACATCTACCCGTACTTCCAGACGGAGGACGACAACCACATCGCCAACGCGGGCCAGCTGTTCAACGACGCGATCGCGCAGGCGGCCAAGAGCGTCGCGGCCGCGGGGAGCAACGCGAGCGTGTGGGTGACCGAGACCGGGTGGCCGGTGACGGGGTCTGCGCTGGGGGCCGCGGTGCCGGGCGTGGGCAACGCGGCGAGTTATTTCCAGCAGGTGGCTTGTCCGTCTTTTGAAAAGATGAATACGTTCTGGTTTACCTATCAGGATTGGTTCGCCACGCCGAGCTTTGCGGTCGTCAATGCTGATGGGGAGCAGTATTTCAGCCAGACGTGCCCTTCTACAAAACGGCGGTTTGTCCAGTGGTGAAGTGGGATTTTCCTTGAGGGTGTCATATTTCTATTTCATTAACCTGTCCATGTGTTCATTTCGCTTGTATCAAGTCATTCCATTCGAGTTTTGGTCAGCCGTAGCCGAGAAGAAAAACTCAGGGCTAGGGCTCACGAGACCACGATCGTTGAGTTGAAGGAGCCAATTTATTTAACAAATACATTTATGAGATCTCACCTGTTTTATAATTGGTGAATAGTTTATCACCCAAACACTTCGTGACCAATATGGTCAGTCAGTTTCGAGGTCTCTATAATGAGATGGCTGCCGTGGTCACTGAGACCCCGTCTACACGCCCTAGTGTAACAACTGTGTTTCGCCGTGATACTTGTTCAACTGAAACAGTAAAGGAGAACCGAGTAGCAGGAAATGGCCAGGTTCATAAAAAACACGAAGAGCACGGTTGAAATGGTGGAAGAAAGGAGAGCCAGAGCCCGTTGCGTACGCCTGTGCACAAGAACAAGACCGTCGCATGAAAGTGAGTAAACTTGTTTGAGACTGGACGGCGATAACGCCAGATCTAACCAATATCAAGAAATTGCAGCTTTTTCGAGACGCGTCGCAGTCTCGGTCGATACACAAGCGTCCGTTACACTAAGACTGTCTCTCAGCAGCGCCATCTCCTGAAGATCCGGCGTGGCTGTCAGACAAGCAGTGCGTTCTCACCAAGGCTTGGGTTCTCGGAATTTTCTAGGCACCGGCAGAGATAAAATGATGAAACCAATTATTGACTCGTTCCGAGGGCAAGATTAAGGCGTCTGGGTGCCTGAACTTTCGGACCCCCTTCCGTGATTTGTGGTGTGGGTCACGACGGCTTGTGGCTGGGACCCATACCCAGCTGAATGGGACGCCCATGACATTCTATTGAGATTTAGACAAGCCGATTTACGTGGGTGTATTTTGGTCCGCCCGCGGTGTCGGGATCTGAACGCGTCACGGGTTGTGCTCAGCCTCCCTCACTCAGCTTGCTGGTTTCCTGGGCCCCAGAACGAGTAATAGCCGGGTAAGCAGAAATTGGTCACATCCATAAGGCGACAAAAGGATTAGTCCTGTAGTGTACTGGTACCGACGAATAAAGGCGGCCGAAAATGCATACGATTCAGCTACGTTAGAATCAGTATGGCCATCACGAGATGAGGAGCCTGCGCCTGACGGGGACCCCGAGGTCGTCAGCGGTGCACACAGGCTAAGTGCAAGGCATTGCTCCAATACAGATACGATCAGGAGAAAATCTCAAGCTCACTGACTGGGCCAATTCAAATTATATCAAGCAGCCAAACCAGAAACTTCCCAGAGCCCAACAGGAAATCCCACTTCAGCGGCACTTCAAACCAAACATAAGGACCCGTTCGCTTGATTCATCTTGGCTTGTGCGAAAGACTGGAGTGTGATGTAATGCTGTTTGGAGTTGCATGTGCTCTTAAGCGACTGGCTAGCTGTGCGATCGTGAGAGCGATGGGCAGGTCTGGGATGGTGGAAGAGCTGAAGTTGAAAGGCTAAGGCAGCGCAGAAGGAGGCGGGGAGGTGCAAGGTGGCAAGGTGGCCTGTGCACGACGCAAGGCCCTCCTTCCAAAAGCGTGTTTCCTTTAGCCTGTTACGAAGTACCTCAGGTCGTGATTGTCGTTCAACTTCCCTCTCTCTTCCACTGGTGCCTCGACGTCAGGGGAATTCCAAATCATGAACAACTGGTCACCCGCACGGGCGATATCGCTGCCCCACCTGCGGCCTGGAAACTCACCTGCCGCACCGACATCGAGACAAGAAACCAGAATTCCTCTTCCTGCCATCCCGACATGGCCCCACCTCCAGAGTCACGGTGCCAACACGTGCAACCACAAGTCCCAGCCGACATTGACATCTTTTACATCTGGTCCATTG
>MUZH01003227.1:0-10651 GCA_003012965.1 Juglanconis oblonga
GGGTTCATGCTTTTGTGAGTGCCACGGGAGCCATGGTTCCAGCACGTATTGATGAAAGACTCATGGACTGCATTGTTCTTGAACAAGTGTTTGATGGCATCCTTTCCACAGTGATCGCAGCATCCACGCCTGGCCTCGAAGAAACTCGGATTGTCGCTCCCGAGCGTCTGTCGCTCTCTCGTCACCGGACAGCCAGCCAAGCTCTACCTCAACTCAAAGCGCCGCGGCGCCAGCTCCCATCCTCTACAGCCAAGGGGCCAGGGATCTTTCCTTTTCCCACTTATTCTCTCTAATACCTAATGCCAAAGTTTCGAGACCACTTATCTAGGCCCGGCTCGCTCATACGTACATACTACCGATGGGTGCCTCGGAAATTAGCAGTGTTCCTACACAAACTGCTAAGTGTGCTAGTTAAGTTAATATATAGGTATATATATACTAAGAAAAAGCCTCAGCAAGGTGACTATCCACGCTGATAGTTATCGGATTTTCTGCGATATAGAACGTTGTAAGTAGTAAGTATACTAAGGTAGCTAGCTGCTCCCTCCTAAGCCCCCCGAGGCCTTCCCGGTGTTCTCACCTCTTCTTTTTTTCTCATTTCGGGACTCGAAGTCCGAACTACATAATCCCGTATCTAAGTTTCCCTTTCCCCCTCTCCGTCTCTGGTAAGTCTACCCAGGTAAGCGGAAAGCTAAAGCGTTCATTCTCTCTTCTCCCTCTAGCGGGAAGAGGGGTCTTTCCAATACCTTTTTCAATGGGAAGTGGAAGGGGAGGAGGGAGGAGGGAGGAGGGAGGCAGGGGGCGCAGTAGGGGAGCGGCGCGTTAGTCCTTTGTTGCGCGTAATCGCTCAAATCAGATATACTAACCGTTTTCCAGCCTGAATACCACCGGTATCCAAGCAATATTACATATGGTCAATGAAACTGGGGCGACGCGCTAGATGTTCTTTTATCCTGCATGTTGAGACAAGCTCGAATCACCAACGCTGCTGATTCTGATGCCTATTCTTTCGTCACCTTCTCGTAGTTCGGTGGTGGCGCTTCCGGCTCGGAACTCCATGGATTTTCGCCCTTGCTTGCATGTCCTGACCATCCATCACGATGCACGTTTATCAGGGGTTGGCCTCATAGTGTTTCCCGTATCGTCATCGCCCGGACCGGGGTGATTGATATACCATGCTGGCTAGCCAGCCAGGTTCTGAGCAGCTCGAATGATTTGTCCTCTTCGTTCCTTGTCACGGACGTACGTGGGAATGAGGACGTTGGCATCGACAGACAGACAACTTGCGCCTCAAGACGATCCGGCCCCTTCTCCGGTGATCATCCGGAATCATCTCGTGAAGCACACCCGTGTATCCGGCCAGGCCCACGTTGTACTCGGAGCTTATTGATCCCCCGACGTCGTGTGTGAAACCAGAAGGCTATGATCGCGACATCCGCGAAATGCTGAGCCGAATCGTAGAAGGTAGTTAGACACCCATGCTAGCTGCTTGCCCGTGTCGATGGATGGGCACGTTCCATCCGGACAATGGTACGCGAACTCGACGATCCTCCGGCTGAGGGCATGGAAGTCTGGCCGAACCGACCGGCCCTGCTTCATCTCTATCGGGTACGTGCCAAAGCCGTAGTCGATGAGGAACATATGCTCGAAGACGGGGTGGGATGCACGCTGCCAGGGCACGGAGGGCAGCGTGCATCGGGTCAGCTGGGATCTCGTGGGGATCTGGCGGTGGGAGGCCTTTCAGGCTCGAGAACCCAGCATCGTCAGCACTGCTACACTCTTGGTCAAAGAGCATGATGGCGGTGGAGACAAGGATGACACGGTGGTTCCCCCCTCCCCCCCGCGAACCAGCTCAGCGATACGTCTCTTCCTCGATCAAGTGCGGTCTGTATCGTTCGCCAAGTGCATATCCAGTCCGCGTTCGGCGGGAGTCCCATCATCGCGGCGTACCCTGGCCTCTCGGGTCGGAGTGTGCGAAGGTTGGACTTTTCTCGAGGAGGTAGGCAGAGAGCATGGAGCTCTTGTAGTTCGGTCGGGACTCCCACTGCTGGTCGCAATGGGGTTGATGTCGATTGTTGCACACCCATGTTGGTTTTTAATTTTTTTTGGGGGGGGGGTAGGTGAGAGGGGGTGTTCTTGGTGTCTTTTCTTCTCTTCTTCTTCTGTTTCTCCAGACGCCAAAATGTGTGACCGGTTTGAAGATAAAAGTGTACAGTGAAGTACTCCAGGTATTTATTGTTACCGTGAATGTACGATGGTATGCGTGATGAGAGGCGAACAGGATGAGGTGTTCATATAGTTGTGATGCAGATTCCAGGATGGAAGGGTTGGATGTGAGGCGTGTAGTGAAAGTGCCGAAGTCCTGTGAGCCAAAGAACAGCTCAGAAAGTGTGGTCATCGTGGCCTGAGTGGACCGGGTCTAGAAGCGTCATACCTCGAGAGCTCATAGCGCCACCTCACACGCGTATATCTCCCAAGTTCTGCACCACATCCTCATAGAATGACATGGACAACTTTGCAACAACCACATCACTCGTCTCATCGTCATTCGCCGCCAGTCCCAGCTGCCCTCCTCCCGCGACACACCTCCTGGTAGCATCCTCGAACCTCTCTCCCATGCTGGCGCCGATCTCCTCTATCACGTCTGCAGCTAGCAGCTGACTCCTCACACCGAGTGCGACCCTGGCTGATCTCTTAACGGCGCGGAGATCGATATCCAGGATCTGGTCCACCGTCTTCCAGTAGGCTATTTCCACGAACAGGACGCCCAGGCTGTAGATGTCGAAGCTGCGCTTAAAACGCTCCCTCTCCTCTGCGTAGGTGCTTGACTGCGCGTGCGGGTGTCTGTACAAATCATATTCCATGTCGTCTCCAGGGATATCCGTCATCTCCTCCGGTCTCGCCGGGCGAGAGAAATCAAACCCCGAGAGGTAGGGCTGTTCGTAGGTGACATGTCCATGCTCCGTCCGGAAAAGGAGGATGTTGTGGCTCCGGAGCCCTTTGTGCAACCAATTGACAGCGTGAAGGTAAAGAAGACAGTGCGCCACGGCGTGTGCGAGCTTGATGCGCTCCGTCACGCGAGGCTTCCGCACCGTCCGGAGAAGCTCGTGCAGAGACACCGGTGGCAAGGAGCCGTGCGCATCCTCGGGACGCTCAAAGACGAGGCCGAGACGGTAATTGAGAACATCCTCATATTCATCATCTTGTTCATCCTGTGTCGCCGGCGTAGGTGCCTTGTCGAAGAAGCCCAAGCAATGCGGCGTCCGGAAGGCATCGGGCTTGGGGCTGTGGTTGAGGAGGGCGGCTAGCTTGCGGACGCGTTCCAGTATTACCTCCTTGGGTGGGGAGACGTCGCCGGGTCTCTGTCGCTCGTAATCCTTCCATTCTACCCAGCACTTCTTGGTGCCTCCTCCGGGTATCTTCAGCAGGGCTTCACACCTGGGCGCTTCCGATGTTTCGGGGTCGAGGATGACCATCGAGCGGTCTAGTTGTAGATTCTTCTGCTGTTCTGGTTTGCCTAAAAGCCATGCATCAGCAAGAAAGAAAACCCTCCGAAGAGAGGCCTGTCCAAACATCTTACCCAAACCCAGTCTCACAGCCGCAGCCGGGTCCCACGTCCTGCCATCTCCATCCATCGACTCGTTAAACGCCTTAAACTTCGCCAGCTGCGACAATAACTGCAGTCCCGACGCATTGTTCCGCCTCTGCGCCTCCGACAAGGGCATGGGAGGCACCACCACGCCACCATCACCACCACCACCACCATCCTGACCCGCCAGCACCAACCTGACATTCAGCGCCTGCACCAACCGGCTCAGATCCTCAATGCGATGATGCAGCTGCAACACCCCGCGATTCGTATCCTGCACCGTATGGTGAATCTCACTCTGCAACCTCGCGTCCAGGATATCCGTCATGTTGTCATTCAGCGCGGCGAACCGCGCCAGCAGCATCTCGAACCCTTCCTTGTCAAACGACACCCACCTGAGCCGCAGGACGCCCTCCCTCGACTTCTCCCGTAGGCCCCGCATCGCCTTGCGGAGGAAATCGCGGCGGCGGGCGGGGAGCGGGAAGTTGGCGGCCGCGGCATCCTTCTCGGGTGTCTCCAGCGCCTCCTCCTCCTCCTGCTCCCGGGCGGCGGCGGGGTGCAGGAGGCGGTTCTTCTCGGCGCGGCGGCGGAACTCGTCAAAGAGGCACTGCACCTGCATGAGCAGGTCCAGCACCGTGGTGCGGTGCAGCATGAAGGTGTTGGAGGCGAGGATCTTGGCGGGGCTGTTGGCGGCGTCCAGGTCCATGAGCCCGGAGGTCTCGCTCCAGGCGAAGAGGCGCTGCTGCTCCATGCGCAGGCGCAGGTTCAGATAGGCGCAGTCCGAGGGGAAGTTGGCGGCGGTGATGAGGAGCTGGATGCCTGCGTTGGGCTGTTAGAACTTGGCTCACACGGCACAGGGCAAGCAGCAAGCTGGAGTTGAGTGCGTGAGAGGCTTGCCTTGGATACAGCTCGTGTAGATCTGGAGCCCGATGCCGGCTACGCCGAGGGCCAGGCCTGCTGCGCTGACTGGGTCCATGGTGCGCGGGAGAGGGTGTGTATATGGACAAGAATATGCCCTGTGGAGGTCTGGATATTCGAAGCGCCACCCCGGTGCCACCCCGGATCCGAAGCCATCAAGAATGGCTGGCCAGAGTGCTCACGTGATCAGGCAGTGTCTCATATGCTGCACTGCTGTAGGTTGCAGGTGAGGGTGGTAGTTTCTGTTGAGATACTGCAATCGGGATGCAACCTCGAGCCGACGATGTGGGGATGTGAACTTAGAGGAGCGGTTTCGGATCTGCGTGATTATTGTGTGCGCCTTGAAGAGCATGAATTTGTCCCCCACAGCGAAGGACTTCTACGACAGGAAGCCAAAGTTCGTAATTGCAAAATTCTACAGTCAACTAATAAATGTTATTTGATCTGCTATTTCCATTCCTGTTGTCGGTGTCCACTTAGGTCACGGATTGAGGGTTAGGGCTGGAGGCATCGCCACCTCTCTCGAAAAAAGAAATAAAGAAAATAAAGAGCAGTTCGGTACTGTGAGGGCTGCATTCATAAAACGAGAAAGCGATGGAAAAGTTAAATTCTGTTCATTCACGGCGAAGACATTTAATTTGGAAGATACGACAACGTACATATATGTCTCCAGCTGGGTGGGTACCTTGTATGTATACTGAATATGTTGGGTACAACAAGGGTGGCTCCTTTTTCAGTCCCTGCAACTGCAGGGATATTAAGATTACTTCTGCACGTGCTGTTCCTCTTACTAGTCCATATTTTGCACTTGTAGCGGGTCTCGTGTAGTGGGAGATAATTGACGCTGCCAGGGAGGCGGCCTCATCTCGCAGTGATGGGCAACCTATGTCCATGTATCCCCCCCCCCCATACGACCTAGGAATATCCGGGAACTAACCCGCTAGGACGACATTGTGGGCAGCTTTGATATTGCCTAAGAGTGAGCAGTAGATATATTGGAATACAGACCATGTCCTCTGGTATTGGATGATGGGGCAGCGTAGACCATGTCTGGGGTCGGGACCATAACATAAGGGTATATGCGGAATAAGCACAACCCTCTGTTGCCATATGCAATTTATATGGTACTTGTATTTGAATAATATCCAAGACTAGGATCTCAGTCTCAATAAGGGACGCTTCAAAAAGGTCTTGACATGACTATTCACAAGAAACAGGCGTGAGGCGTTCACAAATCAGACTAGTAGCAGAGATCGATCCTCTTCAGGGCCAATTTGAAGAACGTGAGCCTACCAGGTGCCCATTGAACATGCGATGGTTGAGGTTCTAACATAATCATGTCAACTAAACTCTCACTAAAGCAGCAGACTGCAGACACAAATATGGTGTGAAAAATGAACACTGTCATCTGCCAGCAAAAGACCCGTTTTTGAACCTTCAAAGGGTGTATACATGTAGTAGGAAGGCGTATATTGTGCTACGCGCCGTGCGGTCCTCCCACGGAATGCTGCAAAGGAGTAGACTGTCGAGACACGCCCATGGGTTTTTGAAGTGATGTAGGGCTTTGAGAACAAGCGTGAAACCATTTCACAGATTTCACAGAAATGAGGTCTGATTTCTGTATAGGTACTGGGCGGCCTAGAGGTAGGCAGCTCCGGGGTGCTCCACCTTTGGTGACTTGCATTCCTCTAGGTTGGATTTTTTCCTTCCTTTTTTTTTTTTTTTTTTTTTTTTTTTTGTTTTGGTGGGGACATTCCCGTTATGAAATAACTGAGGCCCTTGAAACGATGTGATCATTGGCAGAGGTAAGATCGGAGTCCGGACTTCGCCGAGGTAGACCCCAGCCATCACATGCGGTGGGTATGTTCTCCTAGTCACATAGCAACTCGATCTAGTCGATAGCCGATGGTCCATCCCATGGGCGATGATTCCGAGGGTGGCCACCTCCATGATACGTCGAAAGGGAGGTGCGGTCTGCTGCAAAGACCGAGTCCGGGCAATTGAAACAGGATCTAGCCGTCCAAAACGGCCTAGCTTGTCCGAGGCACCCGCACCTTGATGAAGCGATAAGCCCCAAACCAGTCGGAGGGGGAGAAGCAATGTCTCTCCTTCAGCTCTCCCCGAGATCTGCAGCGTGCTAACCGCCGCTAAGCACTTTACGAAGGATTCGTGTCAGCCCCTTGCATGCTCGGCCAAGCCAGCTTATTTTTGCAATGGGGTTCGTGCCCCCTCATCCATGTATCATCGAGTTGGGGGGAGGTGCTTGAGGGTTACATAGCACGTTTATTATATTTCCCTTTCGAGGTCGGGGTTGCTGACTGCAGCGGCCATACGGCCAGCGCGGCGTGATCAACCACCTCCCCCCGAGCTCCCCCTTCTTGGGTGCGCCACCCTGTTCTCTACCGCATTGGCTCTAACCCATCATCTCTAGCTCCTTGTGAATCGTCTATCCTTCTTCTGGTTTTTCTCCCCCTCCCTCCTTCTTCCCTCTTCTCCCGCCACATCTGGGCGCCACGCAATCGCGGTCGACACAGCCAGCCGCCGACGGCTCAATGGCATGGACACTCCGAGCCCTGACGAGCAAAAAGCCCGGTTCAGTTCTTCTGGCACCCCAGCAGCGGCGGACATGGCCGCCAAGAACGGTGTCGCGTACGACGACGAGAAGGCGGTCGACAGAGACAAGGGCTACTCGGACCTAGAGGTCGTCGAGCCGGCGGGTCTGGAGGTGGCCGGCAGCGATCTCTCCGAGGCCATCCCTCCGCTCTATCAGCCCAAACACGAAGGATATGCATCGTCTGGGCAGCAGCAGCAGCAGCAGCAGCAGCAGCAGCACAACACACTGCCCCAGGTGGCCCATCCACAGCATGGCGTCCCAGCCTACCCCCCAGGTGTGGTGCCCGTCAGCCCGCACCAAAGCGGGAGCACAATGACGGACTATCGTTACAATGGTGGAAAGAACCCATTTGATCCGTCAGCAGAGACGAGCGGCGAACGCAGGATATGGGGAATGAAAAGGCGAGTTTTTTGGATTGTATTGGGAGTCATGGTTTTCGGCGTCATGTTAGCGATAGCGGTGGGACTGGGTGTGGGGTTAGGGTTGAGGAGCACCGGCCAAGATTCCTCCAGGTATGTTTATTCTGTCGAATCTTTTCTTTCTTTCTTGATCTTCTCACACATACTACTGCTCTCCCGGAAGCCCTTTGTGTGTGAGCAGAAGTCTGCTACACATACATTCCAACGAGGATTCGCAACCCCACTGCGACGGGACGGTGCGCGAGACGGCTCGTCGACGACGCGGCTTGGGGGGGGGGGGGCGCGCGGTTCACCGTAGAAAGCGCAACTCTACAGACAGAAAACCAAGAAGACGAAGCCATCCCGAGCCTAGACCTAGTGATCATCCTCGACTGACAGACTGGTACTAGTTCAAGCGCGGCGAGCACCAGTACTACTCCCACAGCGACCCTTCCTGCCGCCGTGGCCACCGAGACCGCCAGCTCAGAGGAAGCCATCATCTGTCCATACGCAAATCGGACTCTGTACAGTCTACCAACCTCCACCACGGGCCAGAAGTTCCTGGTCCTCTGCGGCCGCGACTACAACAGCGGCGGGGGAGCGGTGGACCTCACCTCGGTGAACATCACCACCTTCGAGGGTTGTCTGAACGAGTGTGGCAACACGGAAGGATGCACGGCTGTGGGCTGGGGCAACTACTATGGCACAAACACGTGTTGGCTGAAGAGCGCTATTGGTACTCCGAACTGGAGCGCCAGTTGGTACGCCGCCGTGGAGGATGATTCGGGTTGAGCGTCGACAACATGCCGTTGCGGGAGGCCCTCCCTCCCTTTGCTTTTTTTTTTCTTGCCCAAAAACCAGTGTGCTATAATCAAAGATGCATGTCGAACTCAGATTCAGTGCCCTTTTCTTCCAAACTCGCGGCATTATCAGCAGAGAGACCAAGATCGCATCAGATCCGTCTGTTCCCGTCCCTCGATGACCCCAGGGGCTTGACGGCGATGAAAGGCACTTGCAGGCACAGACCGCCTGGCAAAGCCAACGTGTCATTCAGTTCGTTCAGCTACTTGTGAGAGGCATGGGATGGATTATCGGACAGGTATATCATGTGACAACAAATCATTCTACAAATGAAATCCCTCCGGAATGGAGGGTCGGCGCCTTGCAGTGAGTGAGTGCCCTTTCAGCTTTCAGCCAGACAGACGCTTCACTACCAGGTAGCCTACCTCCTCCACACAAGAACCAACCAAGCAGCAACTCGATACCCAGCAATAATCCCCATCATGATACCCACATTCTTCCCAAGGGATCCAGGCCGATATCCGTACTGAGCAAGCACACCCTCCCCGGCAACCAGGCACTGGTCCGCCAGCTCCGTCTGGTACATGCAATGACAGCCCTCACCGCACGAGTAATTCCGGCCGTAGAACTCATTGACCATCATCCCCTCGAAGACATACTTCTGGTAGTCCCAGTAGCTGAACACGTACCTGTAGAACGCGTTCAGCACCGTCGGCGGCACCATGAACCCGTCGACGCACATCCACAGCCCGTTGGCGAAAGCGACCAGCGCCAGGGCGACGACGAAGTTGGGCGCGAGGGCCGACATGAGGACCACGAGGCTCTCCGCGGCGACGAGGTCCAGGAACAGCCACATCACCCAGGTGAGGAAGGCGACGGCGGTCGGGTGGAAGTTGGAGAGCCAGTAGGACAGGGCGGAGAAGCCGAGGGCGATCAGGAAGAGGTAGGGGATCCCGACGAGGAAGTTGGAGAGGACGAGCTCCGCCGCGCCGTACAGGCCGTTGTGGAACTCCTTGACGTACTGGCTGCGGTCTTCGAGAAAGGCGGGGACGTACGCCACGGCCATGAAGGACATGAAGGCACCGCCAAAGAACTACATTGGGGATGTGTGTATATGCATTAGGAGAACCATGGTCAAAGCCGCAGGGGAGGGGGGGGGAAACCCCCCAAGAAAGGGGGTTGGACCTACGATGGCGTTGATGTACGGCTGGATGTACGCCTGCTCCGTCTTGAGTCTCACCCAGACGGTCCCCATCATGATTGCCAGTCCGAGATACATTCCCATTCGCACCCCGTAGGCCACCACATCGCGGTGGCTCTTGATGAACGAGCGATGCAGAAGCGTCAGCACCAGACTCGGGAAGCTGGGCTTGTCTTCCGCCGCGACCAGCTGGGTCATGTCCCCTTGCTGTCGCTGCGTCTCGGAGCTCGCAACAACAGCAGACCACTGCTCGGCCATGGAGGAGAAGGCCCAGGCCTGCTGCAGTTCGTCGAGCCGGTGCTGGGCATGTGTCTTGTCCGAGGTGAAGTCCACGTTTACCTGCTCCAGGAGGAACTCGGCCGGATTCACGTGCAGGGGAATGGGACGGCCGATGGACTGGTAGTACGCGGTGACTTCTCGCAGAGGCCCAAAGTAATGTGTCTTGCCGCCGGAGAGAAGCAGGAGTTTGTCGAAGAGGTTGAACGTTGCCGTCGACGGCTGGTGGATGCTGGCTATGACCACGAGCTTGGAGGAGGTTTTGGTGAGCTTCGGGCTCCCTTCAGAAGGTTTCAGGTGGAATGAGGGGAGGAGACTCAACATGATTCCTCTTTGCCACACTCCTTAGATAACTCATGACCTCAAAACTTGCCGCCGAGTCCAGCCCGCTGGTAGGCTCGTCCAGGAAGAGGATCTTGGGACTCGTGATGAGCTGGCTCGCAATGCCCACCCTCCTCTTCTGGCCCCCACTGATGCCCTTCCGGATCGGCGTCCCGATGATGGTGTCGGCCTGTCCCCGGAGCCCAAACGCCCCCACCAGGCCGTCGATCCTGGCCGCACGCTCCCTCTCGGGCACCGAGCCGGCGCGCGACAGCCGGGAGGCGAAGCGCAGGGTCTCCCTCACCGTCAGCGACCCGAGGAGCGCATCCTCCTGCTCCACGAACCGACTCATCTGCCGAAACGAGGGTCTCGACGGCGCGGCGCCGTTGGTGAGGACCTTGCCCTCGATCTTGGTGGCGGCGGACCGAGACGCGAGCACGTGGAGCAGCGTGGTCTTGCCGCACCCCGACGGCCCCATCAGAGCGAGGATCTCACCTTAGTACCCGTCAGCATTTTTTTTTTTTTTTTTTTTT